>ML784892.1:114405-141019 GCA_009831015.1 Picea engelmannii | reverse complement strand
TTCCCGATTTGGGTTTCCACGTAAAACACTGGTGTACTGTGTATGTGTATGATTGTTCATTTGTTCATTGCTTATTTACTCTGCATTTATTGGATAATAATGCTTCATTGATATAGCACTTGGATTATAAATTCAAAAGGGATCAAATTGCTCTATTACTGATTCACCCCCCCTCTCAGTAATCCAACAGGCTTCCCAGGAAAACAAATTTTTGTACAATCTGAGTCTGTGCCCATTGGCCATTAATGGAGTTTTGGCTTCATCAATGGTTTGAATATTTACTGCTCCATTATCATACATAACATCAATATTGTAGGGGCCCAACCATCTAATACAAAATTTTCCTTTGAAGTCCTTGAATATATAGTAGAACAATAAGGCCCAATCTCCAACTGAGAGCTCCTTTTTCTTTATGAACTAGTTATTCCAATTATCCCTTTGTTATTGAATGACAGACGTATGATTCAAAGAATCTAGGAAAATTCATCCAATTCAATAGGATGGTGAAGGTGCTAGTGTTGTGCTTTGGACATATCCATGCCTAGTTGAAGTGCAATCCTCAAAGTATTCACTTTGACCTCTATGGGAAAAATAACTCCCTTCCCATACACCAACTCATATGGGGTGCATCCTATTTTATTCTCCAAGTAGTTCTATATTCTCATAATGCACCTCAAAGTTTGTTTTCCCAATCCTTGAGATGAAGTTGAACAATATTTGTCAAGATGTTCTCAAGGATTTTATTTGTCCCTTCCTCCTATCCATTGGCCCGTGGATGTTATGTCATGGTTATCCCGTGCTTAATCTGGTAGAGATATGTGATGGTTTTCATGTTCTTGGAGGTAAATTTAACTCCCCCATCTATAATGATCTCCTTTGGTATACCATACGTGATGAATATTTCTCTATGGAGAAAGTCTGCCACAACTTGTCTTGTTTCTACCGAGAGGGCCCTTTCTTCCATCCACTTTGTGACGTAATCTATGCAGACTAGGATGTGGGAGTTTTGTTGGGATGGAGGGTTAATAGGCCCTATGAGATCAAGGGCCCCATTTCTCAAAAGGATACACTACTAGTTCTGTTTGTAGAGGCATTTCATCCGTTTGAATTGCGCGTCCCATTCTCTGAAAAATGTCAGACTTTTTTACATACTCCTTGGCATCACAAAAGATAGTGGGCCAGTAATATGCAAGGTAAATCAATTTATAACTTGTCCTATTATCCATGAAGTGTCCTCCATAGGGCCCATCATGACACACTCTCAGGATGTCATAAATCTCTTCTTCCCTTACACAACGTGAGATGATGGAGTCTGATCATGTGTAGAAGAGACATCCTTCGATCTAGGAATACCTACAAATTTGCTTGATGATCCTCTATTTTTCCTTTGGTGACATGTGTGATGATAGTTTTCCTAGATCTAAGTAATTAGCAACATATGCAAACCATAGTGAGTTAGTAGATACTACAAAAATACACTCATCAGGAAAAGTGTCCTGAACTGGGGGTGCATTCCCATTATTGAAAATACAAGAAATAAAGTCAGCAACGATGTTAACTTTCCCTGGTTTGTCCATGGTGGTAATGTCAAGCTATTGTAACAATAGATTGTTGTGGTAGTACATGTTGAGGCCCCCAAAATGGTGGTTTTATCCACCCCTACACCCAATGATTTTTTTGGGGTGGTGGAGTCAATCCATTGTGAGTTGATGGGATTGGATGGGTACCACCGTTGGGAAGGATATGCATGGATGTGGTAGTCCAAAAATAATTGAAATATTGAGATTGCTATGGAGATATACCTTGAGGTCGGGTATGACACAATCATTTTTGTGTGATGAGACATAATTGATCGACCTCCTAGCTCGCTTCCTGACATATTTCTTTTAAACCTAGTAAAGAGGGACACTTACTAGTGGTTTGTTCTTCTTCATAGATTCCACATATTTCAATTTGATTTAGTGGATACTCTTTCAACAAATTTCTTTTTCTACATTTCAGGAAAATTTTGGCTAAGGTCACTTCTTCCTCCTCCCATTTATTTTTCAATTGTAGGGTATCTAACTGGGATCTTAAGGAGCTAAGTATATCCATTTTTAAATCCTCCAGTATGTTTCCAATATCAACTCGGGTGACTCCCCTGCTGGATTTCTTATTGATCCTTGTGAGTCTGTCCCTTGGCCCTTTTCCTGACTTTGAAGTCCCTCTAAAGTATCTTTGACACAACTCATAGATAAATTTGTAAGGTTGTTGGTATATATCACCACCACCCATCAGGTTCAAGATTCAATACAATCATCTCTGAATCCTCTTAGCAATAAGATTCATTTATTCTCTGGATCCAACTGGTTTTTCCTTGACCACTGTAAATTGTACTTGAAACGTTCCATAAAGTCTTCCATACTATCATCTTCCTTCTGAGTCATTTTGAACGCTTCTTCTTGGCGATTCTTGTCCTTGCAATAGTCTTGGTATTTTTCAAAGAAAATTTTTCTCATATATGCCCATGTGGTGATGCAGTTCCCTCTTAGTCCCATGAACCATCGAAGGACAAAATTATTAAGGGTGGTAGGGAGGAGATTTATCTTGTGAACATCAGAAATGTAATCATAGATTCTTCAGAGGACATCAAATTCGACCAAAAATATGTCTGGATCCTTGGTATCCAGACCATGAAAGTTCGACAATCCAGAGTGTGGAATGTTCTTCATTTGAGTCACCCCATCTGTGTTTCTGATTGGAAATTCAAAGGTGACAACTTCTGTCTCTACATTGTGGATTGTTCTTTACTTTCTTTGAGCCGGATTGGGTCTTTCAATTCCCACTAGAATCTCAATCAAAATCGATCTAGAGGTCCTTCGGGAACTCCCCTGTGCGAACAACACTAGGCATGAGATCCTATCTTCCCAAGAGACCACAATGATGTGACCAAGGCCCAATTCCAAGGCACTTATCGCAATCTTGCGATCTCGTGAGTTCGGGAGTCAAATCTCTCGACTCCTCCTTCTTAATCCTGTGATACTCGAGATCACAAAATGGTTGTGGCTCCTCTTTTGTCAGCACCCTCTACGTGTGACCACCAGCTAAGATTCACGCAAGCTCCTCTCACTACTCACTATTTCATGAGTTCAAAGGTTGAACTCTTGTACTGTTATCTCGCAAATCCCCGAGACGCTAGAGGTCAACGGGTGTTGACTTCTTCACTAGGTGACGTGTGTCCACCGGTCTACTTCCCCGGCCCACTGTGTGGTTCTGCCACGTGTCTCTTATGCCCAACTTCAACACTTTGCGGCTTCTCTTCCCGAAGCACTATCTCTGTTGTATCCTGACACCTGAAATGCCGAGATCCCGAACTCCTCACTACTCGATATCGCAACTCGTGACTTTCGGGAAAAAAGTCTTGACTCCTTATCCCCTGATATGCTGAAATGCCGAAATTTCGACACGTCGTCAATGCGGGTCCCACAACGAAACTTCCTGCCTTTTTGGAGTTCTCTGATTTCGCGACTTCACGAATCTTGATGCTTTTCTCTCGGTTCTCTGACTCATGAAACCCCAAAATGGTCAACAAAGGTTTGACCTCCGAGTCGACAAGTATGCCACCTGTCCACTCTGTGCTGTCAGGTTCTTCTACACCTTCAAACCTCCGAATGCACGATATGCATGATGAGACTCTGATCCAATGGTCCTCCCTTGACCTGGATCCAACGAATTTCCTCACTCCTCGCGATTTCGCGACTCGTGACTTGGAGCACCCAAATCTTGGGCTCTCACCCTGCGAACCTCCGAGTTCGCGAGATATCTAGATCTTTGCCACCTGTCCTCCTTCGAATGGATGGCTTAGATTCTTTCATGACTTCGCCACTCTTGAAGTTGAAGGACTTCTCTTCCTGACCTCCAATGTCCAAATCCCCAATACAGGTGATCTCGCGACACGTCTCCTCCTTCTAACATACGTCTTAGATTCTCTCGTTATTTTGAGACTTCTCCTTTCGCAACCTCGCGAATCTTGATGCAAAGGGTTCGACTCTTCAACCCATGAAACCCCTCGATGCGATTACGTGAGTGATCTAATGATCCTTGTTGACTCAGATCCTACGGCTCTATTATCCCCTGAGCTTAAACAAGAAAAACACACTCACCGCAAACCTCCTTACTCCTCTGCAAGATTTGACGGTTCTTGGGACTTCGCGAATTCCCCTTGGAGAATTTCGACCATCCAAAGCTTCCTTGACAACTCCTATGAAATGAACACGGTATCCCCTTACGGAACTTATCTGCTTACAAGTAACTTTGCAACGCCCCCCCTTTGAACACTTCAAGGTACTAAACCTCCTGAGCTTGATTGAAAAATCCTCAAGTCCTTTGGAGAAAATTCCTGCACGCACTCCTTGCGAAACTTATTCAAATACACACCAATTATTTGAATTCTTAGACTCTGTGCACTCCCTGCGACAACAATCTTTCAACAATTTCACTCAGGTTGTAACTCTAAGACTTCACTTGGCCTACACACACTTTGCACGGCTCCTGTGCTTAACTTTCACTTCTGCGAGAATGAGAAAAAATGCTATCTCTCCTGAGCTTGCAGAGACGAACTCTGACTTCTGTCAACTCACACCTTGCGAACAATTTCACTGCACTCCTTGTAGGAAAACTCTTTCTTAGACAGAGAAACAATTGAAACTCATTCCTTACTCTCCCTCTCTTCAGATTTCAGACATTTAATATGAAATCATACATTGACGCATCAAATAAAATGCATAAAAGAGAGTAAACAAGCATATATCAATCAACATGTACAAACACAGAAAGCAATTGAACACCATGCGTCTGAACTAAATATCTTTGTATTAATCCAAAACTTCTGTACATGGGTTTTTACTCTACACAGCTCTCTGCTTCTTCTTCTCTATGCTCTATTGATCATGCTGCTAATGTTACAATGATACAAGTGAGGGTGTCTATATCCATTTTCCCTTCGGCTCCTAAAACTGTCTAATCTAAGAATTCAAAGCTACCTACTTACATTTACTAGCATAAATGCCTCTTAGTCCTTCAGAAAAGAGCGGGATGCTCAAGGTCTGATTACAATCTACAAGTACTCTCTTCCGTGATTGTTTAATTTACGTTTGGCATATCAAACTTCAAAACATTCAAACAATTTATCATGTGCCAAAATGCATTGGTGTTTGCCCCACACTCGCTTGTTGTTGGCGATGCTCCTGCATCGTACTCCCTCGCCTGAAAATTTTCATGGGCTCCTATCCATGAGCTCTCGCACGGTCTGTCCATGCTTCTGGATCTCTGCTTCATTCTCCCAGTTGGCATATTCAACTGGATGTACCTTCCACTTGACCAAGTATTCAAAATATTCCTTTCGCTTGGTCCTCTTACTGATTCTTTTGTCCAGTATGCTTTCCATATGTGGCTTCTCTACAACTGGAATCTGTTTAGTCCATTGAACCTCTGGTTGTTCATCACTTGTTCCTGCTTCCTCATCTTTGTATGGGTACAAATCTAAGACATTGAATATCGGAGAAATTCTGATCCCATCGGGTAATTCAATCTCATAAGCATTTGCCCCAAATTTCTTCAAGACCTTGCATGGTTTGATCTTCTTCATATTCAGTTTGTTATATGTCCCTCTCGGGAATATTTCCTTTCTTAGATGTGCCAGAATCAAATCACCAACCTCAAATTGAAGTTGTCTCCTGTGTTGATATACTCTGCACTTATACTCTTGGCTCGAGTTCCTCAATCGATCCTTCACCTGGCTATGAAGTTCCTTCATCGCTTCTGTGAAATCCTCTGCACTAGCACTCCTAGTTGCATTCTGTTCTGAATCTCTCAATTCTGAAAATCCTCTTGGTTGCATCCCGTAAACAATTTGGAATGGACTTTTCCCTGTGCTTCTGTTGATTGAATCATTATAAGAAAATTCTGCCTGTGGCAGAATATTGTCCCACTGACTGTGGTGTTCTGTCACCAAGCTCCTCAACAAGTCTCCCAAACTTCTGTTCACAAATTCTGTCTGTCCATCCGTCTGAGAATGATAAGCTGAACTGAACGACAAGTTCATTCCTAGATTTTTCCATAAGGTTCTCCAGAAGTGTCCCACGAACTTGGTGTCTCGATCTGAAACTATGCTCCTTGGTAAGCCGTGAAGTCGAATGACTTCTTTGAAAAACAGATTCGCAATGTGAGTTGCGTCATTGGTTTTCTGACATGGTATGAAGTGTGCCATCTTAGAAAATCTGTCCACCACTACAAAGATTGAATCAAACCCTCTTTATGTTATTGGCAACCCCAATATGAAATCCATGCTTACCGCATCCCACGGCCTGTCAGGTATGGGTAACGGTTGATAAAAGCCTGCATTCTGCCTCTTTCCTTTTGAATGAAAGTTATGCATCTGTCCACGAATATTTTGACGTCTTCTCTCATTCTTGACCAAAAATATGACTCATTTAACTTTGAGAATGTCTTGTCATGACCGAAATGTCCAACCAATCCTCCACTGTGTTTCTCCTTCAGCAAATTCTCCCTCATGGAGCATTTTGGAATACAAAGTTGATTACCCTTAAACAATAATCCTTCCTAGATCATGTATTCTGTCCATTGGCTTCTATCCCTGAAAATTGGATTCTCAGCTACTTCATACGCCTCTTTAAAATCTGGATCATCTCTATACATGTCCTTGAGATCATCAAAACCCAGTGTTTTGACTCTGAACTCCTGCAACAACAAACATTTCCTGCTCAAAGCATCAACAACTTTGTTAGCAGTTCCAGAAATATGCTTAATTACAAAAGTAAAGTTCTGCATGTATTCAACCCATTTAACATGTCTTTGATTCAACTTCTCATGTTGAGTCACAAATTGCAAAGCATGATTGTCACTGTATAAGACAAACTCCTTCGGGATTAAGTAATGTCTCCATTTCTTCAATGCCTGGATAATGGCATAGAACTCTTTGTCATACGTGGAGTATTTCACTTTCGCTTCATTCATCTTCTCGCTGAAGTATGCTATCGGCCTGTCTTCTTGGCTCAAGACTACCCCTATTGCAAATCCACTTGCATCACATTTTACCTGAAATGTCTTTTTAAAATCCGACAACACCAAAATTGGTTGTTCCGTGATTTTCCTTTTCAACAAATTGAAGCTTTTCTCTGCTTCTTCTATCCAGTGAAAATAATTGTGTCTCTTCTTCACTGTGTCCATCATCGGTGCACTAATTCCACTGAAATTCCTGATGAACTTCCGGTAGAAACTAGCCAATCCATGAAAACTTCTCACCTCAAATATACTCTTTGGCGATGGCCAATTCTTAATCACCTCCACTTTATCTGGATCCATCTTCAACTTGTCTGCAGAAATAAAAAATCCCAAATAAATGAGCTCTGTCTTCATGAATGAGGAATTCTTCATATTTATCAGCAGCTTCTCTTGCTGTAGCCTCTTCATCACTGTAGCCAAATGTTTCAGATGCTCTGCCTCCGTTTTACTGAAAATCAGTATGTCATCAAAATACACTATGACAAATTTTTCGATGAAATCCTTCAGGACTTCATTCATCAACCTCATGAAGGTACTTGGCGCATTCGTTAAGCCAAACAACATAACAAGCCATTCATACAACCCTTTGTTAGTCTTGAATGTTGTCTTCCATTCAACCCCTTCTCTCATACGAATCTGGTGATATCCACTTTTCAAATCAATCTTCGAATTTTTTTTTGCTCCACTCAAGCAATCCATCAAATCATCCATTATTGGAAATGGAAATCTGTACCTGATGGTTATCTTGTTGATTTCTCTCGAGTCAGTACACATCTTCCAACCTTCGTATTTCTTCGGACTGAGCACTTTCGGAACAACACACAGAATCAGGCTTTCTCTAATCAACCCTTTATCCATTAAATCCTGGACCTGTCTTTTGACTTCTTCATTCTCCTGCGGCGTCAATCTGTAAGCTGCTTTATTTGGAAAACTAGCTCTAGGTATGAGATCCATATGATGACTCACACTTCTGATCAGTGGCAACGAATGAGGTAGTTTGTCCACTACTATATCAACGAATTCCTCTAGTAACTCCTAGATTTCCTCTGGTAGATCATCCACCCTTGTACTAGTTAAAAGAATTTTAGGTTTCCTGACCACAATGAATTGCGGTTCCTCCTTCTTATTAATCTCTGTAAGAAGTTCCTTCCCACTCATGAGAAGTACAGTGTTGCTTACTTCAAGTTTCACCTCTTTGTCTTTAATCGGCAACAACATGTGAGTTCTCCCATTCTTCTCTAGGGTGTATGTGTTCTTCCTCCCATCATGAATCACATTTCTGTCATATTTCCACGGTCTACCCAACAATAGATGATAAACATCCATGGGAATAACATCACAGAGTATTTCATCTTTATACCCTCCTATTTTAAATTCAACTAAACATTGTTTAGTGACATTTACCTGATGTCCTTTTTGTAGCCATGAAACTCTGTATGGACTTGGATGTTCAATAGTTTCCAACTCCAGCTTCTCTACCATCTCTGTAGAAACAAGATTATCTGTGCTACCACTGTCCACAATGACTTTTCATACCAAGTCTTTGGTCTTGTAAGCGGTCTGAAAAAGTCTGTTCCTTTGGACCGAACTCTCCACCTCCTTCTCTGGCGTTAAGAGAAATTTTCGCATCATCAACAATCTTCTGCCTTCAGCATCCTCTGCCTCAACATTCTGCCTTTATGCTTTGGCAATGTGAGTCTCACCACCTTCTTTCTTCTTATCTGGAAATTCCTAAGACTTGTGTGCATTCTTTCCACATGTGAAGCATTTCACCACTCCACCTCTTCCTCTTCCTCTACCTCTGGTACAAGGAAAAATGTTTCCATCAGCATACTGACCTCTCTGGTCGGTATGCTACCCTCTCTGTGAGCTTCCATCTCTCTCAGTTTGAGTCTGAAGTTTCTTCCACTCTTCCTTGGGTTTCTGATTTCTATCTTGGGCAACTGATTTTCCTTTGGGCTGACTTCTGCCTCAGCCTCTTTGAATTTTTTTTCGGCTCAACTTCTCTTCAGCTTTTAGAGCCATATGATAAGCATCTTCCACCGTTCAGATGGTCATCATGCTCATCTCATCCTGAATGTCGTATCTCATACCATTCATGTACCTGGAAACATTTTCATCATCACTTTCGCGATGACCTGCTCTGATGTTCAGCCTGTAGAATTCTTCAGTATATTCCTTCACTGTCACTAGCTTCTGTCTCAAATTTTGCATTCTCTGAAATAGAGTAATTTGGTAATCCCTAGGAATGAATTTCACCTTCATCTTTGCGATCATCCTATCCCAACTCTTTATCTTCTTCTTTCCCTTGCAACATCTGTCAGCTTGTAGCTCATCCCACCACAATGATGCATGTCCCTTCAATCTTGTGACAAAATGTTTGACTTTCTTGTCTTCCTCGATATCTTCATAGTCAAAATATGTGTCCAGAGCTCTAATCCAGTCTAGAAGCTCTTCAACATCCATATTTCCCTCGTATATTGGAATATCCATTTTTACTCTAGCACCCATTCTTGCAACAACCCTAATCAGGCGTTCATTTGCTACATCTTCTGCTGTGACTTCTTCTCCTTCATGTCCAGCTTCATTTTCACTCTCGGAATCACTAACATCTCCAACACCAACTGTGCACCTCTGTTTTATTTCCATGTCCATGACTCTGGCATGTAGGTCATGTATATCTCTTTCCATGGCTGGATTTGGCTCCTGCCTACCCCTTCCTTCTGGCGTTTCCCTATCCTCTGGCGGATCGGGTGTTTGCCTGTCCCTTCTTCTCAGTGGCATGGTTGAGATTTTCTTTCTTGCTTTCCCTGTCTGAAGTATACAACCAGAGTCAAGCTTTGATACCAAACTGACGCAAACCTATTGGCCCTCAGGTCAAGATCCACTCACATGATCGTTCTTTACTTTCTTTGAGTCAGATTGGCTCTTTCAATTCCCACTGGAATCTCAATCAAAATAAATCCACAGGTCCTTCGGGAACTCCCCTGTGCGAACATCACTAGGCGCGAGCTCCTATCTTCCCAAGTGACCACAACGCTGTGACCAAGGCCCAATTCCAAGGCACTTGTCGCAATCTCTCGATCTCACAAGTTCGCGAGTCGAAGCTCTCGCCTCCTCCTTCTTAATCCCGCGATACCCGAGATCACGAAATGGTTGTGGCTCCTCTTTCATCAGCGCCCTCTACGCATGACCACTGACTAAGATTCATGCAAGATCCTCTCACTACTCGCTGTTTCGTGAGTTCAAAGGTTGAACTCTTGTACTCTTATCTCGTGAATCCATGAGACGCGAGAGGTCAACACGTGTTGAATTCTTCACTAGGTGACGTGTGTCCACCGGTCTACTTCCCAATCCCACCATGTGGTTCTGCCACATGTATCTTATGCCCAACTTCGGCACTTTGCGAATTCGCTTCCTGAAGCGCTATCTCCATTGTATCCCGACACCCGAAATGCCGAGATCCTGAACTCCTCGCTACTCCTTATCACAACTCGCGACTTCGAGACTTTCGGGACAAAAGTCTTGACTCCTTATCCGCCGATATGCTGAAATTTCAACATGTTGTCAACGTGGGTCCCAGAACGAAACTTCCCGCCTTTTTGGAGTTCTCGGACTTCACGACTTCGCGAATCCTGATGTTATGCTCTCGATTCTCTGACTCTCAAAACCCCGAAATGGTCAATAAAGGTTTGACCTCCGAGTCGACAAGCATGCCACCTATCCATTCTGTGCTGTCAGGTTCTTCTGCACCTTCAAACCTCCAAATGCGCGATGAGAATCTGATCCAACGATCCTCCCTTGACCTATATCCAATGTCTTTCCTCGCTCCTCACAACTTGGAGCACCCAAATCTTGGGCTCTCACCCTGCGAACCTCCGAGTTCACGAGATCTCTAGATCTCTGCCACCTTTCCTCCTCTGAATGGATGGCTTAGATTCCTTCACGACTTCGCCACTCATTAAGTTGAAGGACTTCTCTTCCTGACCTCCGATGTCCGAATCCTCGATATAGGTGATCTCGCGAAACGTGTCCTCCTTCTAACAGATGACATAGATTCTCTCGCTATTTCGGGACTTCGCCTTTCACAACCTTGTGAATCCTTATGCAAAGGGTTCGACTCTTCAACCCACGAAACCCTGAGATGAGATTATGTGAGTGATCTAACAACCCCTGTTGACTCAGATCCTATGGCTCTATTCTCCCCTGAGCTTAAACAAAAAAAACACACTCACTGTAAACCTCCTTGCTCCTCTGCAAGATCTGACGGTTCTTGGGACTTCGCGAATTCCCCTTGGAGAATTTTGACCATCCAAAGCTTCCTTGACAACTCCTGCGAAACGAACACGGTATCCCCTTACATAACTTATCTGCTTGCAAGTAACTTTGCAACGCCTCCCCTTTGAATGATTCAAGGTACTAAACCTCTTGATCTTGATTGAAAAATCCTCAAGTCCTTTGGAGAAAATTCCTGCGCACACTCCTTGCGGCACTTCTTCAAATACACACAAGGTATTTGAATGCTTAGACTCTACGCACTCCCTGTGACAACAGTCTTTCAACAATTTCGCTTAGGTTGTAACTCTGAGACTTCACTCGGTCTGCACACACTTTGCATGGCTCCTGTGCTTAACTTGCATTTCTACGAGAATGAGAACAAATGCTATCTCTCCTGAGCTTCCAGAGATGAACTCTGACTTCTTTCAACACACACCTTGCAGACAATTTCACTGCACTCCTTGCATGAAAACTCTTGCTCAGATAGAGAAAAAATTGAAACTCATTCCTTACTCTCCCTCTCTTCAGATTTCAGACATTTAATATGAAATCATACATTCATGCATCAAAGAAAATGCATAACAGAGAGTAAACAAGTATATATCAATCAACATGTACAAACACATAAAGCAATTGAACACCATGAGTCTGAACTAAATATATTTGTATTAATCCAGAACTTCTGTACATGGGTTTTTACTCTACACAACTCTCTACTTCTTCTTCTCTATGCTCTATTGATCATGTTGCTAATGTTACAATGATACAATTGAGGGTGTCTATATCCGTTTTCCCTCCGGCTCCTAAAACTGTCTAATCTAAGAATTCAAAGCTACCTACTTACATTTACTAGCATAAATGCCTCTTAGTCCTTCAGATGAGAGCGAGATGCTCAAGGTCTGATTACAATCTACAAGTACGCTCTTTCTTAATTGTTTCATTTACGTTTGGCATATCAAACTTCAAAACATTCAAACAATTTATCATGTGCCAAAATGCGTTGGTGTTTTCCCCACACTCCCTTGTTGTTGGCGATGCTCTTGCATCAAGTATGGAACCTGATATGGATTTGATATTTCTATAGAGGGAGGGTCATGATTCTTTTTAGCTGGGGAACTGGCTGTTGTCATTACATAACTGGGATGGTTCGATCCTTCTTCTCCTTGAGTTTGGTTCTCTTTAAGGTTAGTTTATGGGAGGTTCTTCACATAACTATTGAATAGACCTTTTGGGTCTCTAATTCTCACGATCTTTCAAAAAACATCCTATTTTAACCACAACTAATACTTATGCTAAAAGCACACACCAATTCAAAAAAATAAGAATCAGAATAAATTCACACGAATACAAACAAATGCTTCTAGAGACAAGAGAGAAAGAAGTTTTACTATTGACAGTTCCTTGGCATGGCAGAAAAAATGTCAAACTTTTTAATTACCTTTATAATTCCTTAGAAAGATAGTCCAAAATACTGTTCACTTAATTTTCAATCCAAAATTCGTTTGGAACTTGCAAAATTTCATGCCCTGCATATGCAAGGGAAAATCATTCAAAAATTGTTTTGGCTATGAAGTTGTAGTGAGACAAATGATCAGAAGGTTTGTAGGCAATTTTGAGAGTTGTTTGAATGATATTTTAAAAGAATATATGCATGGTTGTTAGACTTACCAATTATACATTCTCCCACAAGTCCAACTAGGTCCAAACTTTTCTCGTTGAAGACTTGAGAAGTATTATGCCTACATGCATTTGTTATACGTTTGATATCTCCTCAATATGACTCCATTAGACTTAACATGTTGTGTATTGGGATTTGAATATATCCGACTATCAATACTTTACTAAACTGTCCTGCAGGGAGCGAAGAACCTTCACCATCCTTCACAACTCCAGGTCGAGACCCCCACTCAACATTATTGCTCATGTCCTTTTAATACGCTGTAGATGAAGGCTTTTTGAGATCCTTTTTTGGTCAAACTTTCGAGATAAAAGATCTATCATAGTCTTTTAAAACATGGCCATAAGTGTGGCATCGAGATCATTGAAATGATACATTAACATGATCCAAGATATGATTTAAAACATAATTCTTGACTACCACCTCCATCGAATCATATAATCCCGCTTGCATATCAATTTCCATCAATACTCAAGCCATTGAGTGAAATACACTAGACCTATATGTCTCATATACCTTCACAACCCTTCCAACATATTACCAATTATAGTATTTAAGATGGAGTCACTCCACAATTCAAGCATCCAATTGCATAATTTAAGATGGATACATTCCACAATTCAAGAGGTAGATCCAGGAACTTAACCAAAATGGGTGTACTCATGGCTTCCTTCACTTGAGGATTAAAGCTAAGGTGCTAATGATTTAGAGATAAAATGAAGGCACCCTCAAATCAACTGCCCCCCAAATCTTGAAGAGCATACTCACTTAGGCATCATCTAGTTAATATATGAAATATCGGTCCATAACCAACCATCTATGCATAATGGGTCTATAACCAAGTGTTCAAATAATCCATCGAGAATATTCTGTTGGAATACTGAGAGAGGGGGTGAATCAATAAGAGAAATTTTTACCACTTTCAATCACAGTGATATGGATTTTATGAGCATAACGAAATGAATACAAATTATTAACAGGTTCTTAACACAAAATAACAGAGATACAGTAAAACTAGTTTTCTATTCAATAACGAAATAAGCTGAAACTGTAAAATGCAGCGGAAACAAGCTTGCTGGAATGGTGGTGGCTTATCTATGAGAAGAGATGTAGCGGAAACAATCTTAATGGAATGGTGGTGGCTTATCTATGAGAAGAGATGTGGCTCAATGATACCTTCTAATATCATTGAGGAGATCGATCCCCAAAAACCTTCATTTAGGCCCTCAAAATGGCCCCGGAAGTTAAAACTGCTAAAAATAGTAAATTGCCAAAATTGTCAGAAAAATGTTTTAAGCCAGTTGGAAAGGTGGGTGGCCACCGATATTCATCTGGATCACACAGTATATATAATATTCAACTTTATCAATAATTTATCACTTATACATTCAGTATATCATTGCATCATAAACAATATCATTCATCAATGCATAATAAAAAAACATAGATACACAATACACCAAAATTTATGTGGAAGCCCAAATGGGAGAAAAACAAAGAATGATTTCTTATATATATATTAAGAATACATTCATAGGAAGCACTAACTTCCCAATTCTCCAACACCAACTAGAAGGAGGCACCAACCCCCTATTAATTTACAGGCTCCAACCCGAAGGAAGATATAACTCCCCGAATTCTCCAGCTACATCTGGAAGGATGATATGACCCCTTGATTTACAGGCTCTAACCTACAGGAAGATACAACTCCCTGAGTTCTCCAACACCAACCAAAAAGAAGATACAACCCCCTTTCCTTGCCCTGTCCTGCCGCCTTGAAGTATAAGTGTAGATTCAACTTGTCATTACCACCGATCAACCTGTAACTGCACTATCATCAACCAACCTATCACTGCCACTATCACATCAATAAATCGTGGTCACTCTGTCACATCAAATTGTTCTTCATGATCAATGAATCATTGCCCATGTCACCATCACCATCACTGTCACTGATATTTCATCACCAATCAGATCCACTCACATGGATACCAAAACCATCACCATAGCATGTACATAAATTATGTACCAGAACCTGTACCATACCATGTACATCAACCTGTATCAACCATGCATCAACTATGCATCAAACTAGTACCATACCATGTACCAAAACATGTACCATACTATGTACTAAGATCACCAAGAAGTGCCTCTAGCAATTTACCATATCATCATCAACTCATGAACCATAAAATCACCAAGATGTGTCTCAATATCACCAATCATGTACCATAAGACATGCCAAGTGTAGGTACCATAACATCAATGATAAACCATATACCTCAATCGTATACCAACACCATGTACCATGTACCAAACATCAACTATGTACCAAAAGATGTGCCTCAACCAAGCACCAAAGAATGTGCCTCATACATATGCCACCATATACAATAGGATATCATCAATGAAGTGGCTCAAGCATGTGATAACATCACCATGATATATACTAGACTAGTTACCAAGATAGCCAAGATATTTCTCTAATGTACCATTACATCACCAAGATGTTTCTCAACATGTAGCAACATCACCAAGACATGCCCCAAGCATGTACCAAAACATCCAATGCATATATCTCAAACATGTACCATATCACTCATGATCTTCCTCAAGCATATACCATACAAAAAACCATATACCTTAAGCATGTACCATATCCTCCATGGATCATATGCCTTTAGTATATACCATACAAAACCATATAGCAAGTGTGTGCCTCAAATATATGCCAATATCACAAAGATGTGCCTCTAACAATGAACCATAAAATCCATAAACCAAGTACCAAGGATATGTCTCAAGCATGTATCAATATCATCAAGACATGAACCTCAATCATATGCAACCATGTACCAAGAGGCCTCCAAGACATGCCTTAATCATGTGCCAAACCATCCATGCATCAAATACATAAAGAAATACCTTTACTTATGATGAAACCTGATGCATACCATCTCATACCCAATAAAAACCATGTTGTGCCATCATTCCTTGCTGCAACCTGGACCACACATCCATTTTCATAATCTCTTCACAAATACATGACTTTCTCCACTACGACCCACATATATTAGCACCTTGCTCCACTGCAACCTGCGAATGTTTTCACCTTGCTCCATTGCAACCCGTGGATAACCTTAGAAAGATAGTTTTCATAATTTTCTCTTCGCTTCCCTTCACTACCTCAGAATTTACTACCTTAGTCTTCTCTACCTCAGAATTTACTACCTTAGTCTTCTCTACCTCAGATATACTATGAAAATATTTACCGAAAGATCACTTGAAAGATAGATAATCATTGAAATTGTGTGTGTAAGAATGAGGGGATTATTGAAGTGTATTTATACTTGTCCATGTGATTTCTTTCATTAACTTAAGGGCCGACCTGTCCTTTCTTGTTATAACCATTTTACCCTTTAATTAATGACTTTTAACTATTTAGGGGCTTCTTAACCATTCTTCGAGACTTCCAACTTCAAGAGGGAATAACTCCTCAACTGTGAGGAACCACGTGGCGTACTATCTACCATTGGAAATGATACGATAAGGACTATTCATATATGAGTGTGTTACCTACATTTTCACTTTCCTTCATGTCCTTATTCCTCAAACAACTTCGGGCTTCATGAACACACCTCTGGGGCTTCTTGTAGACTTCGTCAAATGCACCTATCACACATGTTGACATCAATGAAAATTTTGCTTTGTCAAATGAACCCATCATATATGTTGACATCAATGACAACTATACATCAACACAAATGACAACCTACTATCCAACAATATCCTCCTTTAGCATTGATGGAAACACTCATACTCCAACACTCATACTCCACTTGTGACCAATTCTCCTGAAATTTCTCTCCTCATGTTTCTCTCCCCCTTTGAAATTAATGGAAAAGGGTATCTCCCTTTGGGGTTGATCCCCCCGTCTTCATGCTTCTGATCATTCTCTTTCTTCCTCTTTGACATCATAAGAAAAAGGGTAACTCCCCCTGTCGATATGTCTCCCCCTGTCTTCATGCTTCTAATATGGTCTCTCTCTAAAAAATTCTCTCCTCTTGACTTCTTTGCAAGATGCCACGTAGATCAACGTGGGGCTTCTATAATTCCTTTCCTCTCTTCTAGTGTTATTTTTCCATCGGTTCTTCCTCTTTTAATTCATTGACATATATAAAAATCATTCAAAAATTACTTGAATTCAAATCTTCATGGCTTGTGAAGTTCACATCAATGACCATACTTTTTGATGCAGGGATACCAAGCCCTACTTTAAACTCCTCCTTTCTCTTTCCTCAATGGGAACTATCGATCTTATGGTTTCATCTCTATCATAAATTTATACCCAGTATTAATATGGACTCATACTCCTCAAGCCTACAAACACTTACAATATACATTCATTCCCATAAAGAAGGAAATCTCATTTTCTCAGCTCTATCGAATGGTTTTAAAATACTTCTGCCATTAATACTTGAGTCTCTCCTCCAATGACCAGTTTAAAACACTATGTTCTGTAACAGGAATTCCATAGAGGTGACAGGAACTCAACTATGATAGTAGGAATTCTACAAACGTGACATGAACTTCTGTAATAATGTTTTGAATATTGTCTGATACATCAGATTCATTTTCTGGGAGTGCCACATTCATCTTTCCTCAATAATCACTCACCTTGATACACACTGGTATCCACTCTTACCAAGATAATGTTTGAACACTTAATCTCGCATCATGTTTTAACCAGTGTCTCAGCCCAAATATGTTTCCTCTAGAACATTTTCCTTCATTGATTTTGACAATGCCCTGTTACAACACATATCTTTCATATTTCCACACAGACTTTAATCAACATGATTTCATTTAGCTTTGAATTTGAATCGTATCAAGAAAAATGATTTCAATTCCATAAAACATTCAAACCCTTCTACATGAAATTCCTGTAGCTATCTATTACCAAAACAAACCCATTCAATCACCACGAATTTGGATACTCATTAATTTAATCACTCACAAATCTGTCCATAAACACACAACCATTTTCAGACAAATGCACACGGAAAAATTAATTCAATCATAACTACTACAAAAAATTAATGTCCTAATCATGTCAAAATGGTGTCTCTACCTTTCATTAATAAAATAAAAATTGTACATACTCAATAACCCTGATCTACTCTCTTGTTGACCAAATCTAGCTTTCTATGGCCACACCACCCTTTTTTTCTTTCCCGTAGGCTTACATATAAAATTTTGGAAGATGAAACTTCCAGATCGCAATCAATTCTAACCAACTCCATAAAATACAAAACCTAACTACTTCTAAAAATAATCTTGAACCTATCTTGATTTGATCCCTATCTTAATTATATGCTCAACGAAGAAAATCTTTTTACCTTACATGGCATTTGGAAATAATTTTTTATCCTATATAGAACAATCCAGAGACTTCTAAAACTCTAATGTAAACCATGTAAATATTATAATATTTTACAATAAAACCCTCTCTTGGAAAGTATCGAGACCCTAAGGCTTGATCATTACTATAGATGTTTTAGGAGAGAATATGCTCCTACATTAGACTCCCACAATAGAAAAATTTCATGAACTTCTGTTCAGGTGTCTTCAATCTTCAATCCTCCTAGATCCATATGTTGTGTTACAACTCTCTATCTAATTTGTTACCTTGCTAATGTTGCATGGATGGGATTTCTATCTGTATTCTTCCTGGGTCCCAAATCCTATTTTGTTTTTGTCCAATTTCCTTCCTCCTAACAAATTGTGATTTCATATTAATTACCTTCCTCATATAAAAACATCCCCATTCTGACTCCTTCACCATCAACTTGCACAATTCATCAATTCTAATATCTAGTTATGTCCTTGGTTGACATATGCTATCACCTCTTGTCTGGTTTTCACGTGAACCGTGTTCAACTATTATCACTTCCAAAATGTTTAAGACATCCACTTGTATTCTCCACCCTTCCTCATGTTTCTCCATGGAATACTCACGACCCTGATTTTCAAAATTCTTACAAAGAATAAATTTTGTTATAGAAACTAAATTCCAGATCTTGCTACCCATCATTATTCATTAAAATAAGGATTGTTAACTTACCATATTCACTTTCAGCACACAAACAATTTGTTGTCTCTTTTGGTCCATAATCTTCTGATTTCTCCTTGGCCATCTCCTGAATTCTTTCATTTCCTTCTAAGACATGTTCTTGGGATGCACATCCTTGCTGTAGTAAAAACTCTATCCTTGATCTTCCTCCTTTTCTGCATGTTGATTTCCTTCAGTATTTTCATCCTTCTGATTTTCTTTTAAGATAATTTTCTGTTGGGTATTCTTCTGCTCAAAATGGAACAAAAAATCATTTACATGAGACAATATTGCCTCTTCGTCCCTTAACTCTTCTTCCTCTATATATGTGCATAATTTTTCAACCTTTGGGTTGACCGACCAATCCTCCAAAAATTTCATCTCTGCTGCAAAATCATCAATGTCTTCCATGTCTTCTCCAACAGTCTTCAAATCTGCAATTAAATTCTCCTTTTCTTCTTCTCTATCTCCTCTTGATAAAAAAAGAATATCAATATTATTATGCCCATCCTTTTCTGTATCACAATATTTATATTCCATTTGATCTTCATACTGCACTTTTCCTCCATTGAGTAATCCATATATGTTCTTCTTTTATTGTAATAGTTCAAAACTATCTTCATCTAAGAGGCATTCATCATCATATCTGGCCTTACAACCTTCATCAATATTCATGACAACTATATAAGGCTATACATATTCATCTTCTTCATAATCTACATGCATACACCAATTATTAGCCTAAAAAACATAATACTCTTTTGCTGGCATCATCTCCAATGCATCATTATCCATGAGACACTCCTAAGGTTCCTTATCTTCCTCAAGGTATACATTCCTTTCTCATGTTATGAGAATTCCTCCCACAATTTCATTGATTGGAATTTTCTTGGTATTTCCTTCATGAGGCAACTCTTCATCTTCAATACCTGCATTCACAAAAAAATCATTATTTCAAAATCATGATATTCTTGGATCTCATCAGGTCCTTCATCCTCATCTTCACCAAGGATAGACCCTTGTTCTAGTTCACATATGCAAACATTCATCTACGTTTCTCTGAGCTCTTCATTATTCAATTATGCATTCAACCTATGCTCCAATTTCACTTGAAACCTGTTCCACTTCACTTTCTTCTATAGAATCCATCAACACCTTTGGTCTTCTTCACTTTTCTGTAGCAGCTCCATTAGTACATCCAGTTGTGCTTTCATCTCAATGAGTTCTCTATCAAACTCCTCATCACTCATCCTATTCCCTCTTCCATTTTCCTTGGCATTCACCTTCCTTTTGCTATGGATTCTTTCATAACCTTCATCATGAATTTCAATGGTCATATTCTACTCCTTTTTTGGACTTTCCTTTCCCACTCGTGAGATGCAATAAGCCTCTTCCATCACTTTAACAAGTCTTCCACTTGTCATCAATACCAATCCATCTCCTTGCTATTCTCTTTGTTCTTTGTAGTAGAACCTCTTCTTCTTGAGCACGTCTACTCCTGAGCTTCTAACGATGTTAGGCTTCTGCACTTCAAATTCTCACACTTATCTCTTTTCTTGAGAACTTATGTTGTTCTCTTGCTCAACAATTTGCTTTGCTATCCTTTTCCTTCAACTTCATTCTTTCTCCTTTCACAACTCCCTTGTTGTACTTTGTTGCTATCATTCTCTTCAATATGTGAACACAATTTATTTAGACCAGAATCAAATCATAAACTTATACCTTCAAATCCTTCCAAGGATTTCACTTCTCCAATTTTCACAATTTCTTCCTTTTAATGGAATAAGTATCCAAATCTGGAAAAATTTCACCGAGATCAACTTCTACTTCACTTTTGTTAGCAATTCCTTTGTCTTTACTCATCCTCTTGCGTAGGATTGTGTCTTTGCTGCGCCATCATGCTTCTATTGTGAAACTCTGATTTCGAAATACAATTCTATGCAACTCACTGCTGGAACTGTCATTCCCTGTCTGCAATAATATGTTGCAGATCTCCTCCAATTGAGAGCCTCCTTTCTCTCTCTATTACAACTTTCCAGTTGTAATCTTCTATCAAAATGTCTTGTCTGCTGCTGCTACCTGAACAATTATAATTTTAAAACATAATGACCATTTACTTACTTATCAATCTTCAAGCAATTCTCCCTAGCTCTATATCTTTGGTTGGAATTGTCTTCTGGCTGCAACTCCTCTATTGTAACATCTCTCAGAGGTTTCTGCCTATCCTCCTTCTTTACAATCCAGAATTTTCAACTTACTCTTTCAAAGAGTATTTCTTCATAATGTTTGGAGGGTTACTTCCTTATAACATAAATAACACCTTTTATCTCTTAAATTCTTCTCCTAGTAAGAGCTCAACCTCTAATTATTAATTCTTTGACCAAATCAAATTAAAATGAAAAACTTTTTTTTTTACCTGTTAGATTCTTCCCAAATCCGATCCTGTTGTAAGCTCTGAAAATCACCATTTCAACGAGAAAATCCTGAATTTTTTTTCCAAAGAACATACCTTTCTTCTCAATTCAAAATCCCAAAGAGCATTACAAGCTCTGATACCACTTGATGCAAGGATACCAAGCCTTGCTTTTAACTCCTCCTTTCTCTTTCCTCAATGTGCACTATCGATCTTATGGTTTCAACTCTGTCAGAAATTTATACCCAATATTAATATGGATTCATACTCCTCAAGCCTAAAATAGTTACATGATACATTCATTCCCATAAAAAAAGAAATCTCATTTTCTCAGCTCCATCGAATGGTTTTAAAAAATTTCTATCATTAATACTTGTGTCTCTCCTCCAATGACCAGTTTAAAACACTCTGTTCTATAACATGAATTCCAAAGATGTGACATGAACTCAACTACGATAGAAGGAATTCCAAAGACGTGACAAGAAATTTTGTAGTAACAATTTGAAGACTGTCTAATACATCATATTCATTTTCTGGGAGTGTCACATTCATATTTCCTCACTAATCACTCGCCTTTATATAACACTGGTATCCACTCTTACCAAGATAATGTTTTAACACTTAATCTCACATCATGTTTTAACTAGGCTCTCACCCCAACTGTGTTTCCTTTAGAAAATTTTCCTTCATTGATTTTGACAACGCCCTCTTACAACATAGATCTTCAGATCTCCAGACGGTATTCAATCAACATGATTTCATTTACCTTTGAATTTGAATCATATCAAGCACCACGATTTCAATTCCAGAAAACATTCAAACCCTTCTACAGGAAATTCTTGTAGCTATCTATTACAAAAAAAAACCCATTCAATCACCATGAATTCAGGTACTCATTAATTTAATCACTCACAAATCTGTCCATAAACACACAACCATTTTCAGAAAAATGCACACAAAAAACTTCATTCAATCATAAATATTACACAAAATTAATGGCCTGAGCATGTCAAAATGGTGTGCTCTTCCTTTCATTAACAAAATAAAAAATGTACATACTCAATAACCTTGATCTACTCTCTTGTTGGCCAAATCTAGCTTTCTATGGCTACACTACCCTTTTTTTCTTTCTCGTAGTCTTACATAGAATAATCTTGGAAGATGAAACTTCCAGATCACAACCAATTCTAACCAACTCCATAAAATAAAAAAGCCCAACTACTTTTAAAAATAATCTTGAACCTATCTTGATTTGATCCTTATCTTAACTATATTCTCAACAAAGAAAATCTAGTTTCCTTACAATGCATTTGGAAACGAAGTTTTATCCTATATAGAACAATCGGGAGACTTCTAAAACTCTAATGTAAACCATGGAAATATTATAATATTTTACAATAAAACCCTCTCTTGGAAAGTATTGAGACCCTAAGGCTTGATCATTAATACAAATGTTTTAGGAGAGAATATTCTCTTGCATCACTTTTCAACAATTTTCCTTTGACAATATGGATTCTTCGAACGATTTCTCTTCCCCCGTTGTGCTGTGAATTTCACTACTTTCCTTCTAGTGACTAATTGATTCCACCTATCAATATGTTGTCATCCACTATTATGCATCTTCTCCGATTCATGTCTTCTATACTCTCTACTAGACCTGTAAAAGATCCAACTCTATACATATGCCATAAGAATGTACATGACTCTGCTACTCAACTTCACACAATGMTGGCCCATATGTCACTTTATCATTTTGAAGACTTCTTCGAATATTTTGCAACTGATCACTACATATTCCTAATTTTCAAGCTATCTGGTCAATCTACAAATCATACTCTACATGTCTCCATCAATATTCATTTAATATGTCCCTATCTGAATACATACCTAGAATCCTCTATAAAATCATGATTATCTTCCTGAAAAGTGTACCAATGATATTCTTTGTAATTGTTAGCTGATACTCGCATGGGAATCTGTTCTGGAAGATGGTCCTAAAACAATCAAACCGTCACAAGACATTTTTCACTTCTATCATCAGACCACTCTGAAACTTCCTTTCCAAATACTGCAAACACTTCAGACTGCTCGAAATATATTTCTTTGATCTATAGAGCTGATTCTTAGACTCTCCCTGTTCAATATTCATATTTACTGGGAGTCTCCAAGTTGGATGGCTCATAAGGGTGGAAAAATCTGCCCTAATGAAGGGTAATCTTCCTCTTCATCTGTGGATTCATCATCTTCCTGAATTCTGACTTGCATTCTGATATCTTACTTTTTATACTCTTCTTGAGTTATGACATTCTTTTCATCTTCATCCTCTTCCTAGATTTTGACATTTTCCTCTCTCTTTGCTTCTTCAAGTTAGGTCTTAAAGGAGACAATTTATTCTTCAAGTCTTCTTTCTTGTTGAATGAATTCTACTTCAATATTATTTGCATCCTCAGATGTTTCCTTGAGATGGATGGTAAAAATAATTTCTCTCTTATCTATTTCCTTTCTTTGTGATACTACTTCAGCTTCCAAAAGCTTCTTTTCTTCCAACTAATTTTTACATGCTTCAATTCTTTTGGATTCTTCTAATTGGAGTTTTAGGTTTGTAATCATATGCTGGGCTTATTCAGAGTTGGTATTTTGAGACCCCTTCTTTAGCTCAATCAATTATTCCTTGAGTGAATTGTTCTTCCTTCTTTCTTTCGTCAGATCATCTAAAGCACTGATTAATTCTGCTTCAATATTTACTATGCCTTCTTCACAATCTTCTTCTTTTGAATTTGTTTAACATGAAGAGCATATTTCATCTCGTTCTACTTCAACATCTTATTTATTCTTATTAGTATGCTCTGGCTCTGCGATAGACTGGGATTCCTTAAAGTATATATTATGTAGCTTATCCCAAAGTTCTTTAGCTGATGAACATTGTCCCACTTTGTCTTCTACCGAATATGGTAATCCTTCCAAAATGAAATCCATTGCATTTTTTTTTTCTCTTCAATTCCTTCTTGGATACAGTCTTCGGTTTCTTTGACTCGATGTATCCTATAACAACTGAGTATGAAACATCATACTCCTGTGCTCCTAGAAATACTTTCATCCTGTTTATCCACATCTCATATCTCCAAACATTCTAACCATTAAACTGTGTTACTCTAATCTTAGTGTACTCCATGATATTCCTTATAGTGGTTAAACTGTTTTCTTGAAGGACCTACTCTAATACCAATTGTTGGAATATTGAGATGGGGGTGGGGGGGGGGAGTGGGGTGAATCAGTATGAGCACTTTTACCACTTTCAATCATAATACATATAATATTTAACTTTATCAACAATTTATCACTTATGCTTTAAGTATATCATTGCATAATAAACAATATCATTCATTAGTGCATAATAAACAACCACAGATACATAGTACACTAGAATTTATGTGGAAACCCAAATGGGAGAAAACCACAAAATTATTTCTTATATATATAAAGAACACATTCATAGGAAGCACCAACTTCCCAATTCTCCAGCACCAACTCGAAGGAGGCACCAACCCCCTATTTACAGGATCCAACCTGAAGGAAGCTACAACTACCTGAATTCTCCAGCTACAACTAGAAGGAGGCTACGACCCTATGATTTACATGGTCCAACCTGAAGGAAGCTCCAAATCCCTGGTTTCTCTGGCACCAACCAAAAGGAGGATACAACTCTCGTTCCTTGCCGCATCTTGCCGCCATGAAATAAAAGTGTAGACTCAACCTGTCACTACCACTGATCAACCTGTAACTGCTACTATCATCAACCAACCTGTCATTGTCACTATCACATCAATCAATCACTGCCACTATGTCACATCAACCTATGCATGATGATCAACCAATCATCCAAGCAATCAATGTCCCTATCACCGTCACTGTCATTTTCACTGTCACTGTCACTGATATTTCATCATGAATCAAATCCACTTACATGGATACCAAAACCATCACCATACCATGTACCAGAACCTGTAGCATACCATGTACATCAACCTGTATCAACCATGCATCAACTATGCATCAAACCTATACCATACCATGTACTAATATCACCAAGAAGTTACTCTAGCAATGTACCATATCATCATCAACTCATGAACCGTAACATCACCAATATGTGTCTCAATATCACCAATCATGTACCATAATATATGCCAAGTGTAGGTACCATAACATCAATGATCAACCATATACCTCAATCATTTACCAACACCATGTACCATGTACCAAGCATCAACTATGTACCAAATGATGTGCCTCAACCAAGCACCAAAGAATGTGCCTCATACATATGCCACCATATACAATAGGATATCATCAATGAAGTGGCTCAATAATGTGATAACATCACCATGACATATACCAAACCATATACCTATATAGCCAAGTTATGTCTCTAATGTACCATGACTTGTAACTGTTTAGGGGTTTCTTAACCATTCTTCGGGGCTTCCAACTTCAAGATGGAATAACTCCTCAACTTTGAGGAACCACGTGATGTACTACCTACTATTGGAAATGAAATGACAAGGACTATCCATCTATGAGTGTGTTACCTGCATTTTCACTATCCTTCATGTCCTTATTCCTTAAACAAATTATATCTTCATGACCACACCTATGGGGATTCTTGTAGACTTCGTCAAATGCATCCATCACATATGTTAACATCAATGAAAACTGTACTTAATCAAATACACCCATCATATTAGTTGACATCAATGAAAATTATATATTATTTTCGGGATTAACTGCATAGTGTAAGTCATTAATCTATGACCCATATTCATGAGTATTAGTCGCAACTGACCAATAATTCTCACGATTTGAATAGTCCAGGAAGCCCCTATATGCTTAAACAATAAGAGTCAAGGGATCTCTAACTGGGTAGTTCATAAGGCACAATACTTGCTAAGGTTTTGCAAATGGGGTAGCAAGCTAAGTGGGCTTGATTGTGGGGAAAAAATTCACAGTTAAGCACGCTTGAGCCAGAGGCGTCTTGGGATGGGTGACCACCTGGGAAGTCCTGGTTACC
>ML784892.1:81522-113751 GCA_009831015.1 Picea engelmannii | reverse complement strand
TTTACCAATGTACTGTAAAACCTGATCAAACTTCAATTCGTCGGTTACCACCAGTCGAGAAATCCCTCTAGCTGAGACCTTCCTCCACTTCTTAGCTCCTCCTTCCTTCTATGTCATCTCCTTGTAACCTATCAGTAGATCAACATCCAAAATACCACCAACAAATCCCATGCTTCCAGCCTCGAGATCAACTATGTGACCTCTTGAACAATAACTCAAAACCTTACTAGTTAAATAAACAACCATGGATACAACATAAAAACTTTATTGTGTAAGAGTTCAGGCCATGTCTCTATTAGTGTCGAGAAACCCAAGGACATCAAAACTGTATTCAATTTTGCTTGCTCGATTACTGTTTGAGGATTAATCTACCTCTTGATCCACATTAAAAGAAATTTCCATGTTCACTAAAAGGTATGAAAACTGCATGGGGGCACCCCTGATTGATGGTTAGAAATATTTACCTTTCTTTGTAGCATTGAAAATTGTGTGGGGTGGTTTATAGTTATTCGGATTTGAATAAATTGTACATGGGTTCTCTTGATAGACATATGTCAAATATATCCATCATTCTATGTAGCATTGAATGTTGTGTGGGAGGATATATAAGCTATCATATTTGTATTGCTTAAAATAATATGATGTACACACCACCCCATGCATCATTCAATGCTACTTAGAAGGGTGTATATTGATCACCCTGATAAACTATCCAAAATTTTTGCCGACAATACCTTTTCCCCTCTCGATCACCCCTTGGCATGTTTGTCAACTTTTGACTAGGGAAGTGACACTTGGCTAGGTCATGAAAATTTGGTCTTCAAACAAATATTCTCTTGAATAATCCACCAGTGAATGACCTGGCTCCATTATCTCAAGGCCGAGTACAAAAACATTCATCCAAACCCTAATCCTGATCCCACAATCATAGATAGGGATATGTTTATTTCTCTTTCTACGAAACTTTATATTTGTGGGAAAGTGACATGGGGAATTAACTAATGGTTTGGTCAGAATATATGTAACCTACTCATTTGTGGAAACATATTGAAGCATCATTGATCCATTCTAGATCACATCTCAGATGAAGTGATATCTGATCTCAGTATGATTGGACTTGTCATAGAGTACTGGATTATTCAAGAGTTTGATACAACTCTGATTATCACAGTATATCACCGTAGGCTCCAACTCTTGATCAAATAAACTCGTAAGAAATTTGTGAATCCAAGTAACTTCACCACTAGACATAATCACTGCCATATACTCAACCTACATTGAAATAAGTGTTACATAAGTTTGATTCTTTCTAAACCAAGAAATGATGGACTATCCCACGTTGAAGTAGCACCCCAAGGTGCTCTTTCTATATACTACACTCCATGTCCAATATGAGTCCGAATATCCTTGTAGTCTCACTCCATCACCTCCAAAATATCTCAATCCATACTCCATTGTACCTCTCAAGTACCTGAGAACATGCTTTGATGCTATCTAATGCACCTACCTCAGCTCCACCATGAAATGACTCAAGGTGTTCACAAAAAAACATATATCTATCTTGATGTTGACCAAATGCATCAAGGACCCTATCAACTACCTGTATATCCTTGGATCCACCAACTTTGAATCTGAAGTGAAAACCTTCCTTAGGTTGGTAACCATAGGTGTAGCCACCAGTCTACAGTCCTCCATTCTGAATATCCTCAAGATCTCCACTGCGTACTTCTCTTGACCAAGGAAGATCTTTCCCGATATATGCCATACCTCTGACCCCAAGAAATAATACATCAAGCCAATGCCCTTCATCTCGAACTTAGTAGCTAAATCTACTTTGCACCATGTAATAATCTCCTCTATAACTGTGAGAAATAAATTATCCATGTAAAGAACCAAGATTAGTGGATCAAACCCAATATGTATGAAGTACAATTTAGGATCTGCCTCACTCTTGGTAAAGCCCATACTTTGCAAGTGTCCATGAATCCTAGAATACCATGCCCTGGGTGTCTATTTGATTTTGTACAAGGCTTTCTTAAGCCTACACATATGAGAATCCCTCCCATGTACCTCAAAGCCTTGAGGTTTCTTTATATATACTTCCTCCTTAATGATTCCATTGAGGAAATTTGTCTTCACATCCATATGGTTAGTTCCCACCATAAGATGGTTTTCATAAATTACCTTCCTAATTTCTCCATTAAAAGAATTTTCACGATCAGGTCATTATTAATCATTTTTTTTCAATATTTAGCTAGTGAGGATCCACTCATGTGAAAAATCTCAAGGTCACTATTTCGCCAACCCTTGTTGATACCTCTCAAGAAGGATTCCCAGAAAAATGAATTTTTGTACAATCCGAGTATGTTCCCATTGGCCATAAATGGAGTTTTGGCTTCAACAATGGTTCAAAGTTTTACTACTCCATTATCATACATATCATCAATCTTGTAGGGGCCCAACCATCGTGTACGTGATTTTCCTTTGAAGTCCTTGAATATAGAGTAGAACAATAAGCCCAATCTCTAACTAAGAGCTCCTTTTTCTTCTTGAACTTGTCATGTCAATTATCTCTTTGTTGTTGAATGGCAGAGGCATGATGCAAAGAAGCTAGGTGAATTTATTCCAATTCACTAGGATGGAAATGTTGTTGGTGTTGTGCTTTGAACAGATCCATGGCTAGTTGAAGTGCAGTCCTTAGACTCTTCACTTTGACCTCTATGAGAAAAATAACTCGCTTACCATACACCAACTCGTATAGGGTGCATCCTATGGTGTTTTTCCAAGTAGTTCTATATGCTCATAATGCATCTAGAAGTTTTTTTTCACAATCCTTGAGATGAAGTTGAACAATATTTGTCAAGATGTTCTCAAGTATTTTATTTGTCCCTTCCTCCTATCCATTGGCATGTGGATGATATGGCATGGTTATCCTGTTCTTAATATGGTAGAGCTCTGTGATGTTTTTGATGTTCTTGGAGGTAAATTGAGCTCCCCCATATGTAATGATCTCCCTAGGTATCCCATATGTGATGAATATTTCTTTATGGAGAAAGTTTTCCACCACTTGTTTTGTTGCTGCCAGGAGGGGCCTTACTTACATCCATGTTATGATGTATTCTATGCAGAGTAGGATGTGGGAGTTTTTTTGGGAAGGAGGGTTAATAAGCCCTATGAAATAAATGACCCATTTTTCAAAAGGCTCCACTACTAGTTGTGTTTGTAGAGGCATTTCATCTGATTGAACTACGTGTCCCATTCTCTGGAAATTGTCACACTCTTTTACATACTCCTTAGCATCGCGGAAGATAGTGGGCCATCGATACCAAAGGTGAAGCACTTTATAACTTTTCCTCTTATCCCCGAAGTGTCCTCCATAGGGCCCATCATGACATGCTATCAGGATGCCATAAATGTGTTCTTCCATTACACAATGTCAGATGACTGAGTCCGATCCTGTGTAGAAGAGACATCCTTCGATCTAATAATACTTGCATTTTTTCTTGACTATCCTATATTGTTCCTTTGGGGACATGTTGGATGGGATTTTTCTTGTAGCTAATTAATTAGCAACATCGAAAAACTTTGATGAGTTAGTAGATACTCCAAAAAGATGCTCATCGGGAAAAGTGTCCTCAACTCGGGGTGCATTCCCATTATTCACAATACAATAAATAAAGTCAACAACGACGTTATCGTTCCCTAGTTTTTCCATGATGGTAATGTAAAAATATTGTAACAATATAATTTTGTGGTAGTGCATGTTGAGGCCCCCAAAAAGGTGGGTGTCTCCACCCGTGCACCTAGGGATTGTTTTAGGGTCGTGGAGTCATCGATTGTGAGTTGATGGGACTGGATGGGTACCACTATTGGGAAGGATACTACATGGATGTGTTAGTACAATAAGAATTGAAATATTGGGATTGGTATGGAGATATACCTTGAGGTCAGGGCATCCACGGTCGTTTTTGTGTGATGAGACATAATTGATCGACCTCCCAGCTCACTTCCTGATAGATTGATTTTAAACCTGGTAAAGAGGGACACTTACTGGTGGTGTGTTCTTCTTCCTAGATTACTCATATTTAAATTTGATCTAGTGGACACTCCTTCAACATATGTCTTTTTCTACATTTTAGTAAAAAATTGGCTAAGGTCACTACTTCTTCATCCCATTTCTTTTTCAATTGTAGGGTATCTAACTGGGAGATTAAGGAGCTAAGTATATCCACTTTGAAATCATCCTACATGTTTCCAATCTTGGCTTGGGTGACTCCCCCACCATATGTCTTGTCGATCCTTGTCAGTGTGTCCCTTGACCCTTTTCTTGACTACAAAGTCACTCTAGAGTATCTTTGACATAGCTTGTAGATAACTTCATAAGGTTGTTGGTATATATCACCACCACCCATTAGGTTCAATATGTCAACAAAATCATCCATGAATCCTCTTAGCAACAAGATTCGTTTATTCTCTTGGTCCAATTGGTTTTTCCTTGACTACTGTAAATTGTACTTGAAACGTTCCATAAAGTCTTCCATACTCTCATCTTCCTTCTAGGTCATTTTGAACACTTCTTCTCGATGATCCTTATCCTTGTAGTAGTCCTAGTAATTTTCAAAGAACACCTTTCTCATCTGTTCCCGTGTGGTGATGCAATTTCCTCCGAGTCCCATGAACCATCAGAGGAAAACATTCTCAAGGGTAGCCAGAAAGAGCTTTAGCTTGTGAGCATAAAAAAAGTAATCGTAGCTTCTGGAGAGAACATCAAATTCAAACAAAATTGTGTTTGGATCCTTGGTATCCAAACCTTGAAAGTTAGACAGCATAGAGTGTGGAATATTATTCATTTGAGTCACCCCATTTGTATTTATTATTGGAAATTCTAAGGTGACGACTTCTATCTTTACATCGTGGTTTGTTTCTTCAACCATTTCTCTTATAAACTGTAGGAAATTGTCCTCCTGCTTCTTTGGAAACTCTACAAGACTGATTGGATTGTGAGATATTTCAAAGTCATGGAAAGTTTGTTCATCCATTGGAGAATCCTCAGAGAATAATATTTCTTCCTGTACGGAGGATGCAGGCTAAGATGGATGTTATTATTCTACAGAGGGAGGGTCAAGATTAGTTTTAGTCAGGGAATTGACTGTTGGAATTATATAACTGGGCTGGTTGGGTCTTTCTAGTACTTGAGTTTGTTTCCCTACAAGGTTAGTTTGTTGGGTGTTCTTTGCAGAACTATTGAATCAAACTTTAAGGTCTCTACTTATTGTCATGATATTTTGAAAAATGCCCTATTTTAACCACATCTAATGCTCATGATAAAAGCACACACCAATTCAAAAAAACAAGAATCAGAATAAAATCACATGAATACAAACAACTACTTCTAGCGATAGTAGAGAAAGAAGTTTCACTATTAACAGTTTCTTGGAAACAATGCAAAAAATGATGGAATTTTTAATTACCTTTATTATTCCTTAAAAGGAAAGTCTGAAAGACTGCTCACTTAATTTTCAATCCATAATTTGTTTGGAACTTGTGAACTGTCATGCATTGTATATGCAAGGGAAAATCATTCAAACACTATTCTACCTATGAAGTTGTAGTGAGACAAATGATCAAATGAAAGTTTTGAGATATATTTTGACAAAGTCACCAACTCTAAGGACAACAAATGATCCAGATTATTTTGAGAATGACATGAAGACAAAATTATAACCGAGATATAACAATGAAATACACAAACATATAGAAGAGAAGACAAAAATACAGTGAAACCCAAATTCTATTACGAAATAAGATAGAAAAACATTGTAGAACAAAAACTGGAAAAATGGGGTAGCTTATCTCTAAAAAGAAAGAGATGTTGGCTACGCTTCATTTACATAAAGATTTACATCACACTCCATTGCACGCTTAAAGGGCCTCCTTCACCTCAATTATATATGAGAGAGTGAGAGGAGAACAATTCCCGTGATGCATGTGGGATAAATTGGAATAAGTTAATAAAATTCCATAGGCATGTAAAACATTAGGAATTCCCGGGCGGTCACCCATCCCAGTACTACTCTATCCTGAGCATGCTTAACTGTAGAGTTCTAATGGGATATGGTGAATTAATGCTATTCTGTAGGCATGTACATAAGACCACTAGGAAATCATTAAATTATGTTTGTAATTAAGAAATAAAGATGACATTACATTCCATTCCCCATCAAAAGGGTGAATATCATGGTTTATCAAAACCACAAGCTCAAAATGGTGATTTAGTGGAAGAGGTGGATGGCCACTGAGATCCGTCTAGATCATTCCTCCCCCCTTAGGAAGCAATGGCCCCCATTGTTTCAAGTTCCCTCAGGATATGGGGAGACTTCTGTTAAATCTAAATCTTGTTGCACTGCTTGCCTTGCTGAATAAGTTGTCCTGCTTAGCTTGTTGAAGGATGTCATGAACCTGTTACTAGAGGGGTTGGATCCATTCGACCAATCGAGCTGCATGATATACTTGAGTGTGGGAGGACTCTGTTGGTGAAGATGCATCATGAATAGTATGAAGGGTTCTATTATAACCTTGCTTGAATGCGCAGTGTGGAGGCACCCTCATAGGTGCAGCAAGAAAATATTGGTACTCATTTACAATCTCTCCGATATGCTTCTCTTGGGATGAGGCTGCAGTGGTTGTAGTGTCCTTCTGTTCACCTTCTGATTGGATTGTGAAGAGGATAAAATTTGCAATATGAGAGATTACTTTGTGGCATTGTTTTCATGGTACAATAGTTAGAACTACCCCTGGTATCCGGTATAGCTGACCCCCCAGAGTAACAATGACACTACGAGGTCGAGACTCATAAATAGAATGATGCCTCCATATATATGGTTGGCCTAATAGAACATCACAGACTTCCAGTGGGGCAATATCACACAATACCTCATCCTTGAAGGGCTTGATGCCATAGGACATGCGACACTGCTGGCTGACACAAAGATGTTGACCCTGGCGAAGACACCCGATGTTGTATGGCTGCGGGTGTGGAGTTGTTGGTAAATCCAACTGCTTGACAACCTCTGATGAGATGGTGTTCTTTTGGATTCTGCTATCAACAATAAAATGTAGTGTGGTCCCCTTCACCCACATATGTGAATGGAAGAGTCGCTCCCCTTCCTTAGGATCCTCTTCTCGTTGGATTGTTGCAATTGCAATAGTAGCATTGGGTTATGCATCAATGATCTGTCTCCTTTTATTGTTTTCTGAATTAGGGTCCAAGTCGGGGTTCGACTCTTTGTATTTGAGCTCGGCCACCAATTGAGAGACATTCATCAGTGTTGTGCCAAGGGCTATTGTGGAACTCACACCACTTTCTAATGTCTTTCTTAGAGTTCCCGTTACCCTTCTTTTCCTGCATATGGGACTGACTCTCTTGAGGTTGGCCTTCCTTTCTCTATCCATGCTTCTCCCACTTACTCTACTACTTGAAGTTATGCTGAATTTTGACTACATATCGATAAGAAACTCCCAGTGAGGATATGTCCAATATATCCATATTTGTTTGGATGTACATGTGTATGCCACTGTGGTACTTCAAAACTAGGTGTCACTTGGAGTCTTTGATAGCCAGCTTTGAGTGAAAGGTATGAAAGATGTTGGTGTACTATGGCACCCTTTGGTCTCTTTTCTAATGTAGAGTTATACATCTCATGTATTGGTCATCATAGTTTCCGACAAGGTAGAAATCCTCCTTTAGGGCATCTACAAAGGCTTCCCAAGTGGGTTCTCTCCCAAATATTGTAGATTCATCCAGGGTGTACCTCTCCCAGTAACCTTCCCACCAAGCTACGACATGGGGAAGGGATTTAAGGAGTGCGAAGGTGATCTTTTCACTATCATAATTTTTTTGGACAGAGCAATAACCTTATAGCAGATTCAACCAGTTTTCTAGAGCATCTGCATCTATTTGGCCTTCAAATAAGGGGATATCAAAATTGACTTGTACCTTGAAGGGTGTCGCACTTGCGAAATGGTTGCTTTTTGAAGATGCCTCGACTGCCGCCATTGGTAGTCTTCACAGGATCGAAGTGAATTTATCCATCATCTCGTTCCTTTTTCACACGAGGGCTTCCTCGAGCAACGTCTTGAAAGGATATCCTACTCTGTCATCTCTCTTTTCTTCCGCCATGGGAGGTTTCTTGGGTTAGCAAGAGTGGTTGTCCTGAAGTGAAACTAGCTCGAGACCCAAATATCTATACCTTGACCTCTTCAGGGACCTTCTTTGAGAAATGACTGATCTAGATTATTTTGAGAATGACATGAAGACAAAAAGATAACCGGGATATAAAAATGAAATACACAAAAATATAGAAGAGAACACAGGAATACAGTGAAACCCAACTTCTATTACAAAATAAGATAGAAAAACATTGTAGAACACAAACTCAAAAAATGGGGTAGCGTATATCTAAAAATAAAGAGATGTTGGCTACGCTTCATTTACAAGAATCTTTACAACACACTCCATTGCATGCTTAAAGGTTCGCCTTCACCTCAATTATATATGAGAGAGTAAGAGGTGAAAAATTCCCATGATGCATGTGGGATCAATTGGACTAAGTTTATAAAATTCCATAGGCATGTAAAAAACTATGTCTTCTTGGGAGGTCACCCATCCCAATACTACTCTATCCTGAGCGCACTTAACTGCAGAGTTCTAATGGGATCCGATGCATTAACACTATGTTGTAGGCATGTACATAATACCACTAGGAAATCATTAAATGATGTCTGTAATTAAAAAATGAAGATGAAATCACATTCCATTCCCCATCAAAAGGGGGAATATCATGGTTTATCAAAACCACAGGCTCAAAATGGTGATTCAGTGGAAGAGGTGGATGGCCACTGAGATCCATCTGGATCAACAAACTAGCAAAAGAAATAACAACAAGCTAATCTAATTCAACCATCATGGAATCCATTAGGTTTGTGAACTTGATTGAATGTATTGGAAATGGAAACTAATCTAATTCAATCAACATGGAATCCCTTAGGGCTATGACCCCACTCTGATTGTAATAAAAAAAGGAAAGAGATTAATCTAGTGGAAAAAAAATGCACTCGACCGACTACTGATTCTAAATGGTGATTGTGCTAAGAAATATTCTCTTCTTTTAGATATTGCATTTAAAAGAGCTCTGCATACAATATGTTGAAATTTTGTCAAGTAATTAGAAGCACACAAAATTACATTGAGAAATAAATCGAATAAAGAAAGGGAAGAAAACTAAAACATAGTATTCTAATGTTGCAACATGATTTAAACCATAACGAATTACATGAAAAATATGTAAATCAATCACAACATAAATTGAATCTACAATGAAATAAATAATACAATAATACTTGATTAAGGAGGGGGCCTTACCTCCCTAGATGAGGCACTGGTAGAGTCCTTCAATCCCACACCTAACATTAGATAGTCATGAACACAAAAGAATTGTAAAATATCCAAAACAATGGTTTTATTATCAGGAGATCATAATTCAAATTATAGTGATTGATTCCATTTTCTCAAATTGAGTCGGGTTCTTATACAAATTTGCATTACTCTTTCTTAGCAAGAAAGAGTCCAAGAAATCCATGAGGATCTACGATCCTTAGGTTTTTATCAATCTTGTTTCAATAGCCCAACTAAGATAGGTGAGGTGGTTTTTCACCTGACCCAACGTCTTCATTAACTGGAAATAATCTGTTGAAGTAGTTGCTTCAGCTATCTTGGATCCATGGCTTTTGGCTGTGTGTTTATCCTTTTCCAAAAACTTGTCTATCTGCCAACTGTTCATAATAGCGGCCCAAAAATTTATCCATAATTCCCAAAATGACGCACTTACGATTGATATGACAACCACCTCATTGATCACAACTGTCAGAACGAGGGTCCTGGCTGCTTGTGGCAGGAGAGATTCAACATAAGTGGTAATGGGTGTTGCAAAAAAAATGCTAACTAATGTTACAAGAACTGTCTAACAGGTGTTCAATCCAATAAGAGCCATGTTGCAACAACCAAAAATCGTGTTGTTATCACTAGTGTCCCAATGAGAAAAAATCATGTTGCATCAACTAGAAATCATGTTGCAACAACAAATTAACAAGGTTTATGGTGTTTCAAAAACGACCCTAGGGGTGTTGCAACAATGTCATGGTGTTGTAATAAATATTATGAAGTTCTTGTGATATTTTCGTGGAACGATGTCTTAGCATTCTATCATTGGTGAGCATAAAAGGTCATATTTCCCTTAATTACACTACAAAAACTACTTAAAATGGCATAAGATGTGAAGATGCATACCTGAGGCAAAATATATCATTACACTCAAAATTAGGCTAGAAGGATGAGAGAAATCGACACAAAAGAAAAGGTAAAAGGTATGAAAAGGATGTTATTTTGGATGCCCATCAATTATTTTAGGTCAAAATTTTAGAAGTAGATCTGAAAAATTGGACACGCGATAGTCCGTACAAGTTCTCTATCTTGAAAGGGTAAAAATTAACAAGTTTTTGGAAAGCTACCATAACATTTTTTTGACACGTCAGAATTTAGTCAAGACCGTGGCATTGTAGAGAAGACATATTAGGTTTCCTAAGATGAAATTTCACACTCATAGGTTCATAAATTTCATAGTTATATCAGGTACAAGGTTGGCATGTAGAATAGTCTCCAAATTAGGGTTTTAAAAAGGTATGTTAAATTGGATCTTGCATAATTTTTGATTGGAAGATTTGTTTGAAGTGATTCAAAAGGTGTGGTAAAGAGAAAATAGAGGATAAATCTAAGTAAATATCATTTTTGGCTCAGATGGAAAGAGGCAATGGAAAAAATTCTACATCTGCTAAACTTCTAGAGAACTCATCCACAACTCTTGAAGAATGTGAATACTTAGGAAGCCGAGTATCCCAATTGAGGAACCAAGTTAATGACATGGGTGCTAATGTGTTGAAAAATGTTGATTTGACACATTTGGAAGAAATATTTAAAAGGAAAATTGAAGATAAAATGGAAAAGTTGATGGATCAAAAGATGGAAAAGTGGATGGATCAAAAAATGAAATTTAAAGATGAAAGTTAAAGATAAAATGGAAAATTTGATGGATCAAAATATGGAACGATTACAAAATTACATAGAATCCATTATACTACATATCCTAGATGAGAGGTTCCCTAAAAGTGATATTGTGACCCAAGGAAATAATGAAAATAAGGAGATCAAAATTTTTGAACCCCATTTACATATGGGGAATATTTTAACACATATGGATGAGACAAAGATTGAGTGACATAATAATGATCATTCATCACTCCAAGATCTGCTTCATTGGGAGTTAAAATTGGGACAAAGGAACTACTTGATTCCCAAGGTCGATATGAGGACTTTTGATAGTAAAGATCCTATAACATGGATATTCTAGATGGAGAGATTATTTGATCGACACTAAGTGCCAACTTTACAAAAGGTAACTAGACTTGCACCCTTGCATTTAAAACCTAATCAATCTGTTTGGTACTAATGGATTTGCAAATGAAAAAATGATTATATTCTATCTTGGTCCATTTTTATGGATGAATTGATATCACATTATGGGGATATTAAGAGTAACACATTCTTTAGGCAATTGACAAATATTTGAAAAAGAGTTTCAATTACAGATCACATTCAATAATTTCAAATGCTAAGTCTCAAAGTAAAGAACATTATAGAGGATAATTTTTTATATCTCTTTATGGACACTTTAAAGGAGAACATTCAACATGAGGTGCATCTCTTGGAAACTAAATCCTTGGAGCATGCTTTCAGTGTGGCAAGGAAAGTTGAAAGTGAAAATATGGATACTAGATTAAGGGTGGCCATTAACAACTATACAGAGCACCATGTTCTCTCTTCTAACCTTACTCAACCTACAAGGTTGACACCTTATAAAATGGATGAAAACAAAGAAAAGTAACTATGTTTAAATTATGAAAACAAGTACATTAAGGGGCATAAGTGCAGTGAGAGGAAATTATTTTACATAGATTGTGAAGAGGAAGAAGATTAATAATTGGAGCTATCACAATATCTAGAACTAGAAGAGAATACTCCAACCACATCTTTTCATGCATTATATGGTATCAAAACTCCTCAAACTCTCAAGATAAAGGGTATATCAAAAAAAAAAAAGGTAACGATGTAGATTGATTCTAGTAGTACCTGTAACTTCATTGATTGTAAATTAGCCAAACTTCTCAATTGATTTATATATCTAGCACTTGATTTTCAAGTAATGATTGTGGATGGAGGTACCATAAATTGTTTAGGGAAGATCCATATCATTAAGCTCACTATGGGGGAGTATTTATTGGATATTCCAATGATTGCGTTGATGTTGTATTAGGGGTCCAATGGGTTATAATCATTGGGAACAATGGCTCTTAATGTTTAGGAATTTTCCATAATATTTTTCTTGGAAGGAAAGGAAATTAAACTCAGAGGTTCTCAAACGAAACCTCTAATGTGATCACCTCTAAGAACATGAAAAAATTGCTAAAAAGGGGACACCATAGTGTAATTCCACAAATTTTCTCATTAGATATTCTAACATCTAGACCCTCGATTCCCATGGATCTCCAAAAATTTATCAACAATCATTCCAAGTTATTTGGAGAGATGCCTAAAGGTATTCCATTTGCTCGAGATAATGTTCATGGTATTCATTTGAAATCAAGATATGTACCACCTAACACATCAAACCTTACAAGTAACCATATGTATGAAAGAGTGATATTGAATGTATATTTCAAGAAATGTTAGAGGATGTCATCATCCAACCTAGCAAAAAATATTTCTCTTCACCAATGGTGATGGTTTAAAAAAGGAAGGTTCATGGCATATGTGTCTAAATTATAGAGAGCTCAAGAATATGAACATTAGACATAAGTTTATTTACTAAGTTGAATTTCCATTTTGGATATCATCAAATCAAAATGAGGCAAGAATACATCCCTAAAACAAACTTTAGAACACATGAGAGTCATTATGCATTTTTGGTGATGACTCACTAATGGATTCACTAATACACCTTACACATTTCAAATCTTGATGAATTCTATTTTCAAACCCTTCCTCAAAAAAATGTGTTAACATTTTTTGATGATATATTAATCTACAAAAAATATTGTGAAGAGCAGGTACAACATGTTGACATGGTATTAAAACTATTGGAGGAGAAACAACTATATGAAAAGCCTTCCAAGTGTGCCTTCGGGGTTGAATAAATGGAATATTTGGGTCATATTGTATCTCATGAAGTCTTTAAAGTGGATCCTAACAAAATTAGAGTTGTGGTGGAATGGCGAATTCCCCAAAAATTGAAGAATATTAGAGGATTATTAGGATTGACATGTTATTACTACAAGTTTGTGAAGAATTATGGTAAAAAATCAACACCTCTATCAATGTTATTGAAAAAGGAGGAGAGACATTTAAATTGTTTGAAAAAATTAAGGAGGCTATATGTACAACTCATGTCGTGGTCATGCTTGACTTCACAATTTTTTTTATTGTGGAGTGCGATGCCTCAAGGCAGTACATTGATGTAGTTTTAACACAAGAAGTCCCCTTTCCTTTGAGAGAAACCAACTTAATTGAAATAACGTACTCAAAACCATTTTTGAAAAGGAAACGTTGACCACACTGCATGCAAGTAAGAAGTGGTGCACTTACCTAATAGGAAGACACTTCAAGGTAAAAATATAACATGATAGTATTAATCACTCTTTGGAACAATGATTATATTCATAAAAGTAACAAAAATGGGTTACAAATATTCTAGGTTGTGACTTTGAAATTATCTACAAAAAATGAAAACAAAATATGGTGGAAAAATCACTTTTAAGGGAAGAAGAAGAAACAAAGGGATTACTTTATGCTATTTCCATTTGGAATTGGAATGGATGGAAGAAGAAAGGATATAATGGAAGAAAGATCAGAAGGTATGCAAGATCATTCAAAAACTACTAGAGTATCTGATTGCATTAGATAAATTTTTGTGGAATAATGATTCATTGTGGTATCTAGATCACCTATATTTATGTAAGAATTCCCAACTAAAAGAGAAGGCCCTTTTGGAATTGCACACTTCTCCTATAGGAGGAAATTCAGGTTCCTAAAAAATTACCACAAGATCAAGAATGATTTTTTTGGGGGAAGGTCTTAAAATTGATGTTAATAGTTTGTGGTTGAATGTTTGCTTTGCCAACAAAATAAAGGGGAGACAATCAAGAACTTGGGTATTCTACAACCATTAGTGATACCAAGTCAACATTGGGATGATGCCTCAATGAATTTTATTATAGTTCTACCAAATTAGGAAGGAAATAATGTCATCATGGTAGTGGCAGGCCGACTCATGAAGTATGATCATTTCTTCTCACTTTCTCATCCTTTCAAAGAAAGTATAGTTTTTGAAACATTCATGGAAATAATTCAAAAGCTACATGGAATCTGCAAGATTATTCTAGTAAAAGGATTTGATTTTCATTGGCAATTTTTGGAATGAATTGTTTTATTGTTTGGGTACTCACTTGGCTCACATATCCTCTTACCATCCTCAATCCAATGGGAAAATTGAGATTGTGAATAAATTTTTAGAAGGATATCTTTGTTTCTTTGCATATGATAAATAGGCACAATGTATCAAGCCGTTTCTATTGGAAAAATGGTGGTACAACATGTCCTTCCATACTTCATAAAAAATTTCCCCATTTATGGCACTTTATGGCTATCATACGCCATCCACCACATCACCCTTGAGAGAGAAATAAAATGTTCAAGTAGTGGAGGACCACATGGAGAGCCAATAAGAGGTTCTCCAACTATTGAAGGATACCTTATCTATAACAAAAAATAGGATGAAACAACAAGTGGATCAACATTGCAGTGAAAGGGAATTTGAAGTGGGGGATTGGGTGTTTATGAGGCTACAACCATACAAACGAATGTCCTCCAAGCAACAAAAAAAGGAAAATAATTTATGACCCAAGTACTATGTTTCCTATAAGGTGTTACAAAGGATTGGAAATATTGCTTAGAAATTGGAAGTTCCTCTATATTCATGTGTACATCTAGTATTCCATGTTTCTTTCTTAAAGAAGGAAATTGACAACAAGATCTTAGTTCAAACTATTTTACTATAGAGAAGAAGGGAAAACCATACTAGAATAAGAAACAATCCTTGAAACATGGATCAAGCAACTATTCCAAATCAAGCAATTATTGATTACCTCATAAAGTTGAAGAACCAACTAGTAGAAGAGGCAACATGGGAAGATGAGTTCTTCGTGTAGAAACATCCATAGCTAATCAAGTGTTGAGGGAAACACTTTTTTTAAGGGGAAGGGCATGTTAAGACACACACACACACACACACACACACACATACACACACACACACACACACACACACACACACACACACACACACACACATAGTTATTATATTTCTATTGTTATATTAATGTTCTCCTTATTGGTCGGCTAGGCCCTTTAATGGTAGGCTAGATACTTTAATTCTAATTGTACCCTTTGTCTCCTTTATATACCAGGGAGGCCTAGTTTTAGAGATCATCTCATCTTGTGCATTTTTTATATTGTAAAAGGAGTTTTCCTCCTTGAAGAGGATTCTCATTCGTTATTCTCTCTCATTCCCAAGACATGGAGTTAATTCTCTTTCTATTTGTATGAAATTTGGGTTTTTGGGGCATAAAATTCCAACCCATGAATAATTTCCTCAATTCACTGACAATGAGATCACCCTTCCCCATTGTTTTCTGTAAAATTATTATGTTCAACTTCTTAGTCTCCAAAAATTGTTTGAGGATCCATTTCTTGCATTGACCCCCCAAACCTTGAATGTTCATGGAGCATAATTTCATTTAAAAATTGAGGGAAGGGGCATATGTGCTCTAAGAACCCTAGTGATTGGTCATTGATGACATTGGTTAATTTCCTTAATTTCTTTATCTTGCACATGTTTGAGTGAATATTTTCTAGCCATAGATAGAGACCTAAGATATCTTATATTGTCCATATCCAACCCTCGAGCTAGTGATTCATCCCATTTATATTTTCCTTTCTTTGGCTGAAGAAGGTAATGCCCCCCCGCCCCCTTAAGAAAAACCATAGTTGTATTTTTCTAAACCCCCCTCACCCCTCAAACTATTTAAGAAGGCGGGGTTTGAGTCACAAGAAAGGGATATAATATTACCCTAGAAATTATTCTTATAAATATTGGTAGAACCTATTCATTCCTACCCTCCCCCCTACAAATTCCATGTCTTTTTTGGCACCAAGAAGGTTTGTAGGAAAGTTTGAGAGTTGTGTGAAAGATATTTTAAAAGCATAGATGAGTGGTTGTTATACTTACCAATTTCACATTCTCTCACAAGTCCAACTAGGTCCAAAATTTCCTCATTGAAGACTTGCTAAGTGCTAGGATTTGATGCCTTTGTTACACGCTTAATATCTCCTTGAGAGGACTCCATGGGACTTAGCATGTTGTGTAATCAGATTTTAATATATCCCACTATAAATACTTTACTAGAATCTCCTGTAGGGAGCAAAGTAGCTTCACCATCCTTCACAACTCCAGATCGAGACTCCCATTCAATATTATTGCTCATCCTTTTCAAATGCTGCATCTGAAGGTTTTGTGAGATCCTTTTCTGACCAAACTTTCGAGACAAAAGATCTATCATAGTCTCTGAAAAAATGGTCATAAGTATGGCACCAAGAGCATTGAAATGACACATTAACATAATCCAAAATTTGATTGAAAACAAGATTCTCGACCACTGCCTCCACTGAATCATATAATCCCCCTTGCACATCATTTTCCATCAATAATTGAGTCATTGAGTGAAATACACTAGACTTATATGATTCATTTGTCTTCACAACCCTTCCCAACATATTACCAATTGTTGGATTTAAGATGGAGTCACTCCACAATTCAAGAGGCCAATTGCATAATTTAAGATGGATTCTTTCCACAATTCAATAGGTAGGCCCAAGAACTTAACCCAAATGGGTGTACTCATGGATGCCTTCACTCAGGGATTAAAGAACAGGTGCCAAGGATATAGAGATAAAAGGAAGGTACCCTCAAATCAAATGCCCCTTAAATATTTAAGGGCATACTCACTAAACCATCCTCTAGTTAATATATGAAAGATCGATCCATATGCAACCACCTATGCCAAATGGGTCTATAACCAAGTTTTCAAAGAATTCATCTAGAATATTATTCCTTGGAATTTACCAACCAAGGTTTTACCAGTATACTGTAAAACGTGATCAAACTTCAATTCTGTAGATTTTAACCTTGTATAATTATTTACTGCAAAGAAATTTTCAGTAAAAGAACAAAAAATATACAATGGAAAATACATGCATTACATAGATATTTTTCCCCCGGAAACCCAAATCGGGAAAACCAACATATTCTATATTCATTCACATCATACATTGTTTACGATAAAATATACATATAGGAGCCAATGGCATCCAAAAACCTAATCCAATGACTTGGATTAGTCAACAACCCTAATTTCTTAAACGAAAATATAAAACCACTGGAAAACAAACCATGTGCCGAAAATTTTCCCAACAATGGACACATAAACCAAGGTGACACAAAAAACGAGGTAAACAAGGCGACACATTTCCAGAAGGAAAAAAAGGCGACACTATAGCTATTCGTGCAAAGAATATAAAACATACCCAAATTTCTCCCACTTGTTGTTTTCTTTGCATATAGGGGGTTATAGGGTTACATAGTCAACAATCCAGGGCAACAATTCCCATAGATCCTCTACACCAAGAGAACTTCTCAGTGCTCACAGAATTTGTTAATGAATCTGCAACATTCTTTAAAATGTCCACCTTCATCAACAACACTTTATTTTCTTCAACCATGTCTCTCACAAAGTGTTATTGAACATACATATGCTTTGTATTTGAATGATAAGCTGGGTTCTTCGCCTGAAAAATTGCACTCTAACCGCCACAATCTATCCTTATACCTTGCTTTACCAACCCAATACCTAAACACAATATTTGTAACCATACTTATTCCTTGCTTGCATGAGTGGATGTCATGTATTCAACTTCTGTAGTTGAAAGTGCCACTAAAGGCTGTCTTTTGCTCATCCAAATGATTTCTCCTCCAAAAAGGTTAAACACATACCCTCTTGTAGATATCCTATGATCTATATCTTTATCCCAATCTGCATCCACAAATCCATGTATGTCCAACACTCTATCCAATACTGGTATTCCTTGGTAGCACAATCCATAGCTAGTAGTGCCATGCAAATACCTAAAAACCGTCTTTACTTCTATCCAATGCTCTTTCCCCGTTTTTACATATACCTTCTAAAAAATCCCACTACATGTGCAATGTATGGTCTAGTACATACCATTGCATACATCAAACTACCAACCACACTCACATATGGAGCACGAGACATGTCCTCCTCCTCTTCTTGTGCCTTGGGACATTGATCCACATATAACTTTACACCTACAGGAATAGGGACCCTGTCCGGTTTACTTTCCTGCATATTAAACCTCTTCAATATTGTCTCCACATATTTTCTCTGATTTAACCAAAGTTTCCTGTTTTTCCGATCTCTTTTAATTTCCATGCCCAAAATAAAATTTGCATCACCAAGACCCTTCATGTCAAATTTAGAGGACAATTGAGTTTTCACATCCTGGATAATCTCCTTTTTGTTTCCTATGAACAACATGTCATCCACATACAAGACCAAATAAATCAAATTATCACCAATTAATTTAAAGTACACACAATGATCCTCTTTTCTTTTTGTGAATCCAAGTCCCAACATACAAGTATCAAATTTTTGATACCACATTCTTAGTGATTGTTTTAAACCATATAGTGACTTTTTCAACTTGCATACTAGCTCCTTCTTTCCCCTCTCAACAAATCCTTCTGGATTCTTCATATAGATTTATTCTCCTGGATCCCCATGTATGAATTTTTTCTTCACATCCATCTTTTCTACTTCAAAATCAAATGCATCAACAATAGATAATAGAAATCTAATAGAAGTTAACTTGGCAACAAGAGAAAAACTCTCACCAAAATCAATTCCTTTAACCTAGGAATAGCCTTTTTGCTACTAACAGAGCTCTGTATTTCTCCACTTTTCCTTCTGCATTCAACTTCTTTTTAAATACCCATTTTCTACCAATGGGATTTCTTCTAGTCGACAAATCCCCTAGATCCCAATCCTCATTCTTATCCAAGGTTTCCATTTCTTCATCCATGGAATTTTCCCATATTTTTCCATCCTCTAAATCCATTGCCTCTCTGAAAGTTCTAGGATCATCATCAGTAATAGATAAAGAAAAATTTGAATGAAAATCAGGTGGAGTATACCTTTCCAGTTTCCTTCTTTCCCGAACCGATCTCCTCAATACTGGAGTATGAGGATATTCTTCTTCTAATTCCTATTCATATGTAGATTCTGATTAATCATCCTTTAAATCAAATTCTATTTTCTCTGGTTCTTCCTTACTTGGTAGGACATCCTATTTGACAACATATTTTATTTCTCTAAATACCACATCTCATCTATAACCTTGAAGACCATCTTTATACCCAATAAAGATACACCTTTCAACCTTCATATCTAGCTTACTCATGTTTTCCTTTGGAACATGAACATAGGCCTCATAGCCAAATACCTTGAGATGTGTGAGAGAAGGTTTCTTACTAGTCCGTACCTCTTGTGGAGTATTTTCATCCAGTGCTAATGAGGGTGATCTGTTGTCCAGGTAACATGCAGTACCCATTGCCTCTTCCCATAATTCTTTCCCTAACCTGACACCACTAAGCACACACCTTGATTTTTCTATCAACGTCTTGTTCATCCTTTCTGCAACTCCATTATGTTGAAGTGTGTATGGATTATTATTCTTCCTTGCTATACCACACTTCTTACACAGTTCTTCAAATTCATTCCTGCAAAAATCTCCACCATTATCTGTCCTCAACACCTTAATTATTTTCTCAGTTTGATTCTCAAAAAGAGCCTTAAACTATTTAAACATGTTAAAGACTTCAGATTTATTTTTGAGAAAATATATCCAAGTATTCCTCAAGAAGTCATCTATAAATGAGATGTAGTACACATATTTTCCCAATGATGGAATTGACACAAGTCCAAACACATCAATATGAACTAGCTATAAAATTCCATCTACCCTCGTTCCACTAGAGGGGAATCTTACCCGATTCAGCTTCCCATATACACAATATTCATAGAAATAAAAATCCAAAGGGAATTTAGACATACCTTCAACCATACCTTTACCGTGTAGTAGTTGAAGACCCTTCTCTCCAATATGCCCTAGTATTTGATGCAACAACATAACCTTTTCTCTAGAGACTGTAGGAGTTCTTTATTTTTCAACTCCAATATCAGGAAAAATGGAAATATTACACCCATCACTAATAGATCTTCCTTGCAGCTTATATAGAGTTCCAAACCAAACTCCCTTCAGTAACACCATTGCTCCTCGAACCATCCTGTAGGTTTCCTTTTCAAATATTGTTTTTACCCCTGCATCATCCATTTTTCTTATAGAAATCAAATTTCTAGCCAATCCTGGGATGTGAAGAACACTAGGTAGTGTTCTAATCCTTCCATCTATGAGCCTCAACTTGAATTTTCCTCATCCTATGATTCTGGTTGTCAAGTCGTCACCTAGGAAAACATTACCTCCATCATACCTTTAATATTCACAGAACCACTCCCTATGGGGAGTCATATGAAAGGATGCACCTGATTCAACCAACCATGCCTCATGATCTCCATGTATTCTTGAAGAATCCAAGTACACATCCCCTCCTTCTTCCTTGGAGGTTGTTTCTTCTGTAGAAGGAGCTTCTTCAGATCCCTTCTTTTTCTCAACTTTGGATCTACACTGCTTATTGTAGTGCCCTTGTTTTCCACATCTCCAACATACCTTTAAAAACTTTCCAGGAGATTTAGATATACCCTTATACTTTTATCTCCCACTTGAGGACTTAGATATATTTCTTTCTTGTGAGCGTCCTCTTGCAAATAATGCATATGTTCTCTGTCCTTCCATGTTCTTCTGTCTCATCTCCTCTGTCAACAAGGATGAGACCACTTAATCAAAATTCAAGGTCATTGTATTAATACCTATGGCCATAACCAGACTATCCCACAAATCTGGTAAAGAGCACAGTAAACTGATAGACTTATCTTCATCTGAAATTTTAATATCAACAGATACTAACTGACTTACCACAGTATTGAATTTGTTCAAATGCTCTGCCACCGAGTCTCCATATCTCATCCTTTGGTTATACAACTTATTTCTTAGGAATATTTTATTTACTAGCGACTTATACTGATACAACTACCCCAACTTATCCCATAAATCCTTTCCTGTAGCTTCCTTTGAAACATTCAAGAATACTAAATCTGAGAGACACATTCGGATTATGCTCTTCGCCTTTCGATCCAAATTTTTCTAGTCATTTGCTGAAGTTCCTGTAGGTGTAGTACATGGATCCACCATGATCCACTTATCTCTATCCACCAATAGATCTTCCATATTGAGATTCCACAACTGAAAACTTTGCCCATTAAACTTCTCGATCTCCATTTTCGAACTGCTCGCCATTTCTTTTCACCAAAAGAAACAATACCGCAGATCTCCCACTATAATAAGGCTTATCACAGTCCCGATCCAAACTCTTGACCACAAAGGTGTCCCCCTCAAGCCAATAATTTCTCTGATACTAAATGTATATTTTAACCTTGTACAATTATTTATTGCAAACAAATTTTCATTAAAAGAACATAAAAGATACAATGGAAAATACACACATTACACAGATATTTTTCCCCTGGAAACCCAAACCGGGAAAACCAACATATTCTATATTCATTCACATCATACATTGTTTACAATACAATATACATATAGGATCCAAAGAAATCCAAAACCCTAATCCAATGACCTAGATTAGTTAATAACCCTAATTCCTTAACTGGAAATAGAAAACCATCGAAAAAAAACCATGTGCTGAAAAACTGCCCAACAATGGACATAGAAATCGAGGCAACATGAAAAATGAGGAAAAAAGGTGACACATTTCCTGAGGAAAAAAAAATCAGGGGCGCTTCCCCTGAACCCTCCCCGCATGGGGGGATATATCCCCCCTCAAACCCTCCTGCAAAGTATATAACACATACCCAACAAATTCATCACTGACCACCAGTCGAGTAGAACCTCTAGCCAATACCTTCATCCACTTCTTATCTCCTCCTTCCTTCTATGTCATCTCCGTGTAACCTCTCAGCAAATTAACATCCAAAATCCCACCAACAAAGCCCATGCCTCCAACGTTGAGATCAACTATGTCACATCTTGAACACTAACTCAAAACCTTACTAGTCAAAGAAACAAACATGGATATAACATAAAACCTTTATTGTGTAAGAGTTCAGGGTTGAGTATAAAATAATTCATCCAAACCCTAACCCTGATCCCACCATCATAGATAGGGATATATTTATTTCTCTTTATATACAACTTTATATTTTTCTGAAAGTGACATGGGGACTTATGGTTCTTGATTTATTAAGGGAGAAGAATTGATTATGTGGTTTCTGATTTACTGCTAGAATTTTTCTAGCATTGCTTAGAATTTTACTCAGATTAGTCAGATTGTTTATCCTATTCCTTGTTCACTATAAGGAAAGAGGGTTACTATTTATATTATTTTTTATATTATCTATTAATGGTTAATATGTATTTGATCATTGTATTTGCAGTTCTTATGTGTTTTAGAAAATTTGATTAAATCCCAAGTGCCAAATGTTGAAATCCCTACTCTAGAACGTAGGTATATTGTTATTTAGTGATTTTCTTGTTGTAAATCAAATTAGTAGCTCACAAAACAAAATTCACTTACTGGAATATTCAACTCAAATAAATATAGCAAAATAAATACTGGAAACCAAAATCTCATACACAATACACAAAGATATTTTGCCCATCTTCTAGTCGTATCATTCAAATAACTTCAAATCTTACAAGGGCTCCCATACCTAGGAAAATGGCCCGCGGAGAAATACATAAAAATATACATAGTACCTACAAACCATCACAAATACTAATTTGTTGTATGACCTCGATTTTTCACATTTCTTGAGATGTACACGCCATTCCTTAAGAAAACTCGCGTATATGCGTCTATCTCCATTGAAACCTGCATACACACACTCAAATATTGTATGGAAATTCTTTACGATGCAAACCTACTGCTGCAGCTCCAATCTGCTAAAACCCACTTGCGACTTCCTCTATTCTCTTTTCTCTCTGACCTGATATTGAGATGGAAGTCCTTCTCCACCTATCCAAGATCTCCTTGAATCATAGTTGTAACACACCCAACCCCCTAGTTAGATTTTAAGGGAATGGAGTATTAAAAATTCATTCCCTTAATCCATATCAGAATTTCCTTTTGATATCACCATCATGTTATGCTCATCAAGAGATTTCCAATGACTTTAATGTTTCCTAAAACTGAGCTCTGGATTAAAAATTATGGCTTATCAAAGTCCTCGACCTTTGTTGAACAAAGGCCACCTTGCTTCCACCTGTCCTCCACGTGGCACTTTATTCACACATCTTCTTACATGGCATTGACATGGATCTTGGGTGCATGCACCATGATTCATGGAATGAACATGGTATCTTCCATGTCACACCTCGACCAACATTTATCATACCTTTATTGTCACCTTTCGTCACTATCAGAATCCTCCCATCAGAGTGTTTCCACTATAGGTTACCCCACATGCTTTGACAACTCCCTCCTCTGATAGATCAGATGGATCTAGGGGTTTGGTGTTGGATGGATAGGATTTGGTCAGGGCTTCTTAGTTGTAATAAATACTCTTGAAATGTGACACCCTCTCCACATGACACGTGGTACTATCGTCTCCTAACACGTGGTGCTCATAATTCCTAGTTAATTTCACCTATAGGTTCCAAATCCCTATGCCATGTGGCACCCTCTTTTCTCGACACATGGTACCACCTGCATCATGACATGGGGCACCATCCACGTCATCAGATTTAATATTCAAATAAAGATTAACGATCCAGATCATCTGTGGGATCCCTCATACCTTGGCAGATCGATGGTATAGGTTGCATCTCATAGCTTCTTCGTTGGAGTATCACCGAGAAATTCCACTCTGAATAACTCTTCATGATGGATGAACCCAATCTCCTCTTAGATATCCTCCTGTCCCGATGCATCTACGGTTATATCTTCTTCTCAGAACTCCTCATCATCCTTTATTATTTTCTGAGTTTTTGAGAACCCTCGCTTGAGTCCAAGGAATACCCATTTCCTTCCCAAGACACCTCAATTTTAGCTTACCCCGAAGGTATTCATGCGTTGTAGGGATATCAATATTGCGCTGCACAGGTGCATAAATTTATAGATATATATTTTTATATATAAATGGACACAGTAGTGCATTCCCTTCCCACATTTAATGATCACACAAGATTTCCATAGACTTATACTTGTAGTTAATTCAACAGAGATAGAGACTACTTGCAATTAGCACATATCCAGAATATACAAGTAAGCTCATAGGTCGAGTATTCATATTCAAAAGCGTCATGTTGTTCATTCAACCATACACGCATTTAAATCAATACACATAAATAGACACGTTACTTATCTACAAAATTCGAGTTATGATGGATACTACTGAAGGGTGAACCTCTCTCCACCCAACCATAGGAAAGAATGTGCTATGCACTACTACATCCAACCACCCTTGAGCTAGGGTATGATTCCACGAGAGGATTTTTTCAATACTTTCAAGGAAATTATGCTATTCCTCCCTTCCTTGTTACTTGAATCAGAGACTTCTCCCCTCTCTATCTCAAATACTCAGGCCTCTTCCCAACTGTGTGCATCCCACCCCTTGGTTTGTCCTCTTCCTCTTTTAATGTGGTCTTCCCCAATACCTCATGGGTCATGTCAGAATCTTCCTGATGTTACTTTTCCCATCCTTCCTTAATTATTGAGGAGACTACCTAGCTACCAACTTGACTGATAATCAAGTTTATGGGAAAAGGACAGTTCAAGGTTTGCATTGTTTTTAATTTTCCAGGGTACTACTTGACAAGGTCATTTCAACCAGTAATTGCCTCCCTCTTGAGCCATTCCTATCATGACATCGTAACCTATGAAATCCATCCCTTCTACAGTAGTTCAACATTTCCCTATTGCATTAAAGATCAAATATGCACATTACAAAATAAATCAAGGTCCATTGTTTTCCCATGATCACCTAATAGATCCATTTATACTTTTGGTCATGTTAATACTTATATTTACAAACCGAGGGAAACATGGGTGTTACAATCCACTCCTTCTTAAAGGAACATCGCCCTCGGTGTTCTATCTGTTGCGAAAACTCTATATACAACAATGAACAAAAATGGGTATGGTTGTTTCATGGCATCCTCCATTTCCCAGGTAGCTTCATCGATACCAAAGTGTTTCCACTGCACCTTGACCTATGCAATGGTTCTGTTCCTGAGAAGGATCTCTTTCCTATATATGATACACTATGGTTTTGGTAGGATTTCTCCCTTTGGCTCCACGTGGATCACAAACCAGTCAATTATGTGTGCAGAATCATGTAATGAAACATGGAAAACAATATGTTCTTTTACTATGGGAGGTAAATCTAATCTATAAGCTATAGGTCCCACTCTGTCCAGAATTTCAAAAGGTCCACAAAATCTAGGTGCCAACTTGGCACATGTTCCCATTCTCAAGGAGCTTCTTCTGGGTCTAATTCTGAGATACACGTGATCTCCTACTTTTAACTCTTTATGACTTTTTTTGTTGTCAGCATAACTCTTCTATCTGTCTTGGGCCACTTTTAGATTTTTATTTATTTGAGTTTCTTTCTTTTATAACTCCTTTATCATATCCACCCCAAGTGTAATTCTATCCACTAGGTTATCCCAACTAATTGGGATATTGCATTTTCTACCACAGAGAGACTAAAAATGACTCATTTTCAAGGATTCCTAGTAGCCATTGTTGTAGGAAAATTCTAACAGGGGTAGGTAGTCTTCCCATTTCTTGGGATGATGCATCACATGCATCCTTAACCTATCCTCCAATAATTGATTTAACCTCTCTATTTTCCCATCAGTTTGAGGGTGACAGGCTGTACTAAACATCAATTTTGTTCTACAACTTGAAAACAAAGATTTCCAGAATTCTGAGGTGAATTTTGCATCTCTATCAGATATGATTTTCTTAGGCATCCCATGTAGCCTAAATATTTATTTCATGAAGATATGGGAAATATCTATTACCTTTCAAGTGGAATTTACCGAAATAAAGTGGGAATCCTTACTCAACTTGTCCACAACTACCATGATGCCATCATCTTGTTTGTTTGTTTTAGGTAATCCCGTGACAAAATGCATGGAGATGGTTTCCCATTTCCACTCTGGAATATATCTTAACTTGTTGGCATTCCAAAAATTTAGCTAAATATACAACTATATCCTTTTTCATTCCTCCCCAATAGAACAATTTCTTGGTGGATATGATCATTTTTGGGTAATCAGGATGACCAATATATGGTCTTTTATGTAGTTGACCCATGATGAACCTCTTCATTTCGTCACAATTTGGAATGTACAACCTGCCTTTGTAAGTTAACATTCCATCACTCATCAGTTGATAACCATCATATTTCAACCATGTTGGCTCTTGTTCTAGATATGCCTTTACAATATTGAAAAATTCATCTATTTCCTGTGCACCCTTAACTCTTTCTTTGAGGTCAGCTTCACAGGTGCTTACATCCGCCAAGTGGATCACTTTCATATTTCTACTGAGGGAATCAACCACTTTATTTTATTTCCCTTTAATTTGTTTGATCTCAAAATCAAACTCACCGATGAGATCCATCCACCTAGCTTGCCTAACATTTAGTTTTGGTTGGTCAAACAATTACCTCAACCCACTATGATCTGTCATGAGCACAAATTTTCTTCCAAGGAGGTAATGCCTCCACATTTTTAAAGCATGCACTATGGCAGCTAATTCCAGGTCATGATTCACATAATTTCTTTCATGCTTATTCAATTTTCTAGATTCATAACATATTACATGCCCTTCTTGCATGAGGAATCCTCCTAGTCCTTCTTTGCATGCATTTGTATATACAAGGAAGTCCTTATTTGGGTCTGCAATTTTCAGCACTAGGGCATTGGTTAATAGGTCTTTCAATTGATGAAAACTTTCCCCACACTTTGTTTTCCAAACAAATTTAACTCCCTTTTTCTATAGAGATATGATTGGGTAAAATTTTTGGAAAACCCTATTATGAATATCCTATAGTATCCTTCTAGGCCCATAAAGTATATGGTATATGTTACATATTTTGGGGTAGGACAATCCATAATGCATTTGATATTATTAGGATCAACTGCCACTCCTTTCTCAATGAAACATGGCCTAAGTAGTGGAATTTCTTTTGGAAAAAGTCACACTTACTAAGCTTTGCATAGAGCTTGTGCTCTCTTAGTATTTGAAGTACCAACTTGAGGTTTTCTTCATGCTCTTCTCTGCTCTTGGAATCAATTAGGATATCATCAATCAAAACTAATACAAATATGTGAAATAACTTGTCGAGTACACTATTCATCAGACACACGAAGGTGGATAGTGCATTAGTAAGACCAAATGGCACCACCATAAATTCATAGTGCCAATACCTTGTCCTAAAGGTTGTTTTGTGGACGTCTTCATCCTTGATCAAGACGTGATGGTATCCAAATCTCAAATAAATCTTGGGATAATATTGTATCACCCCTTAACTAGTCAAATAGGTCATCAATTCTACGCAAGGGATACTTGTTTTTAATGGTCATTTTGTTAAGTTGTCTATAGTCTATGCACAACCTGAGTGTGCCATCCTTCGTTACAAATAAGGATGGTGCTCCCCTAGGAGACACACTAGGATGAATATAACCCTCGTCCAACATTTCCTTCAGTTGTAATTTGAGCTCAACTAGATCTGGGGTACTCATCCTATAAGGTTCTCTAGACATTGGTACTATCCGAGGTAGAAGTTCTATTGAGAAACCAATGTCTCTTATTGGAGGTAGGCCTGGTACCTCTTCAGGAAACACATCTCTATATTATCTCAATATAGGATAGTCTTCTAGGCTTGGTTTTCCTAAAAAATGTTTAGTACTTGTATTGCATACAAAGGAAACCCCTTTCTTCAATATTTCTTCATTTGAAGGGATGATATTTGTCTCACTGAGATAAGATTTTGAATTCCCTGTAGGGTTCTTTTCTCCGTTTCATCATTTTCACATTCTAATGTTTTTTTATAACAATCCAACTTGGATTTATGAGCAACCAACCAATCCATGCCGATCGACATGTCATAAGATCTTAGATGAAGGATTTTTAATGTTTCTTGGGTAGACAACCCATTCATAATGAGTTGGCATGTTGTTTTGACCTTTGTTACTTTTCTTTTTGTTCCAGTGGATAGCTGTAACAACAATGGTTTAGGATGTTTTTCTTTCTATAATTTACAATTCTCAATAGTTTGAGGGGAAATATAACTTGAATTAGAACCAACGTCAATCAAAATAGAAACAATATGGTTGGCAATCATACCTTCCATTTCCACTACCGAGGCTTGGTGGTCTACTTGCCTATTGTCCAAAGATGCATGAATTTTTGGTATGCTCCTGGCCACATTTTCAACCTTGATTGCCTCTTGGATGTTGTAGACTCTCCTACTATTTGGATGCATATGAGGGAAGTCCCTAAAAATATGTTGTTCTTCATAGTGCCAACATTTTAGTGGCTATTTCTTTGTACTCACAGTCCTTCTTGGGGCTGATCCAAAGGTTTTATTTCCACTCTGAGATGGAAATTTCTACTAATTCACACTTTTAGTGGGAAGGCTCATCCTAGAATTATTCCCATAATTATTAAACCTTGAGGGCTTAACCCCCTTCTTCTTGAATCCCATTTTAGCCTTCTTCTGCTAGTGCTTGGGATATTTTTCCTTGTGTTTGACTTGTTCGTAAAAATACCTAGCTTTCCTAAGGGAATCTTCCAAGGTATTAGGTTCATCAAACTCAAATATGTTCTAGAAAAATTGAGACCGCCCACTAAGGAATCATTGCATCTTCATATTTTCTTACTTTAGATAGGGCACATACCTCAGTAGCTCCAGAAACATGTTGATGTATTCATCTATGGTGAGATTTCCTAGTTTGAGTTCATAGAACTCCTTAGTCTTATCATAATAGTACCTTTCAGACATGCACTTCTTCTTGAAGTATTTTTCAAATTTTCCCCAAGACAAATCCTTCTCATGGGTTGCCTTTACAACTCTAAGGTCCTCCCAACAGATAGAGTCCTTTCCATTCAGGTTAAATATAGCTATTCAGGCTTTCAATTTTTCAGAGTAGTTATTGTTACACACCAAAATGTCACACTTAAGTGTCACACCTATTATGAACCTAAGTGTTGCAAGTGTCACAAAAGTGTCGTATGCACCTTACTAAGTGTTGCATGCATTTTATAAATATTTGTACGCACATTACTAAGTGTCACATGTACTTTGAAACCATGAAAGAACATTTGTCAAGATCCCTAGTCTTTGTGGAGGAGAAAACCCAGCATAAGAAGGTAAAAAAAATTGATATTTACCTTGAATTTGACCCATTTTTGAAGGTCAACACCTCCCTGCCCATGTATGAGGAGCATTGATCCTTGATCAACGCTCCTTATTGAACTATGGGGGATCATTAGTAATGTATTTTTCTCCATACTGGAGGAGAATTGAAGTGTTTAGAGGAATTTTTGGCTATTCTAAGGGTCAACTCTGAGATACTCTTAAGTGGTTTTGGTCGAGAATTTGAGTCATGAGTTGAGTCACCCATATTCCTTCCATTTTGGGTAACCAAATTTTAACCTAAGGAGCTAAATCCTCAACCATTTCCTAGAATTTTTCATGGTGGTTAAGCCTCTCAAATCGTTTATAATGAGGTCACTCAAAGGTGAAAGGGAGATAAAGGATTTGAGAGTGTCAAACCTTTGATATTGGATAAAGGATTCCATCAAGCATCATCATTATGATCCTGAGAAATTATGCAAGGGCTGGACTGGAGAGCTTGGAGGAGCTATTGCAACATCTACCTTCGTTTGTAAGTACTCCACCATGTTTCCCCATTATATAACTTGGCCTATTTCCTTCATATTGTTGTCTATATAGATAGATTTGTTCTTGTCTAATGATATATTGTATAAGTAGAAGGTATTGGTCTATTCCTTGCAAACTTTCTTCATCCCGATAGGATCTTGGAAAACAAGGCCCAAGATTGAAGATCAGTGAGGACAACCATCGAAAAGGCGTAAGTCACACTTATTTATTCTATCTTCTCTATCCATAGAGATAAAGAATAGATCTAAAGGAATGTTAGTGTCCATTTGTTTTTTTTTCTTTCTTGGTCAATAGGGGTCTAGATATCCAAGGGAGATTTCACCTATCCGCAATGGAAATATTCCATAATGGAAAATTGGAAACTCCACTAGGGACCGATTGTTCATGTTCCTAGGTTACTATCCCTTTGAATCTTAGTTGTCCTTTGATATTTTTCATGTTGATGTTTGTTGCTTGAACCCTTCCTTCTTTCTGGTGAATTTGGGAAAACTTTAGTGTTGTTTCAACTACTTCCAGGCATCAATGCTCCCCCATAGTGGGCCACAGAGCATTGAAAACCCTTATCAATGCTATATGATAGTGTATTGGGGAGTGTTGACCCCTGTTCAAGGCCTTGTCTACGTCCTTACATGATCGTTGATCTCCTTCCTAGGTCATTTTTCAACCAATTTTTCTTGCTTCTCCTCATATTTTTCACTCAGACTTTTGCAAAAGATTCCTCTGAACTTGGTTATGAATTTGTTTGATTGAAATAACTGTGATTACCAAATTTTCTTGCCTCCTTTGAGCTTGCAATACATTCATAATTAGGGAAAGATCATGCATACCTTAGGTTAAATTGATCCTTTGGTCAAGGTCTATCTTACCAATGGTTTGATCCTCATCACGAAGGATTTAAAACTCTTTTTCTCCTGATTTCAAACCTTAGCTTGAAGTTTTATTCATTTGATTTGGAATTGCAACTTGGAAGTCTTCAAATAGTGATTTCTTTTCTCTTTTACCATTTTGAGTCCTTGATTAGTAAGTTTTCTCAGACTCGATTTCTTTCAGTTCTCATCAAACTTTTGAGTGCACTTTGTTTGGTTTATTTTTGCTTCATGCTCCTTTGTGTCAAACATTTATTTCTTTCATTCTAATTGAAATATTGGAAGCAAAAAAGTTTTGCATTTGAAGAGATTTCATTGCACACACAATCAAACAAAGAGAATTTATGCATTCTTAGGAATTTTGTTTTGGTACATGTTTTGAAAGAGCTAGTCTTGTCTTTGCTTTAGGATTTTGTACCTTTTTTATATAGTTTGGCATCATTTTTGGAAATTTGCATGATATTGAGTTCTTGTTAAGAAGAAAATAACTCTTCTCCTTCACATAGATACAATTCATTGAAAAGGAACAATTGCATTTCATTATTTTTTCATTCTATTGGAGTCGAGTCTCACACATCATTAGTTTCATCCCTGTGGACCTCTATGAGTACAAATCCTTTAAAATCAACCAATGCGCTAATAAAATCAAGTAGACATTTTTTGGTTTATAGTACACCAACAATCGAATAAAGTTAGAATCTTTGGACTAGGAAAAGTGAGTAAATTGTCCAAGATTACTAAACATGACTGTAGAACACTAGAGAGTGATCAAATATGACTGTCATATAATAATAGCTGGTAACCCCCTCCAACAAAGGGGATAAAAACAGGGTCACGCGTGGAATAGCAACAGATATTACCCCTCCAAAACTTGATCAATTGTAGCAGAAAGAGCATATATTGGGGTTTTTTCTTGAGAAACTATTGGTTTCAATTGGTCTCAGTG
>ML784892.1:30408-72861 GCA_009831015.1 Picea engelmannii | reverse complement strand
AGAAGGATGACGACAATTCAAACAATGATTCTAACGTGACTTTGAAGGACTAATTTTTCACACTTATAGTCGTGAAAACAAAACGAAGATAGGCGTGAGAAAAGGCACAAAGAATAAAAAGCGTCATTCATTTCAAAATTGCGACGAAAAATCAATGTTTGTGAAACATTGGTGTAGGCAGCTTATGAGACAATGAAAAATGTGAACTGGCTGCCAACACAATCCAAGTGCCAGTGCTTCTCAAAAATAAAACATTGTTGAAGATTTGACACAAGCAACTTATGATATGTCGACGCTTGAAGTTCTACAAAACTATCCAGGTCAATGTAGAACCATGTTATCAGCCATTGGATATATGGATCCAGAGGCATCAAATATGATTATGTTTAATCTAGATTATTTTAAAACGAGACTCTCTCACCACCTGGTATTCTGAATTCAAGCTATGGTTGGTGGGAAAAACGTTCATTGCACTATTTTGTATGAAGGAGCTTCCACATGTGTCATGTATTTGTCCTGTTGGAGAGCCATTGGTTCTCCTGAACTTAGTCAGTCTCTTAAAACCCTTAATGAGTTTGATGGATGCGGTTTCCAACCTTACAGACTCTTAAAATCTTTCGTTGTGGAGTTAAAGGGAAAAGTTGTTTCTATCGACATTGAAGGGGTTGGTGCACCCTTGAATTATAATTTATTTCTTGGTCACAATTGGTTCTATGCGATGACTGTCATCCCTTCTTCAATCTTTAACATTTTTCAATTTCCCCATCAAGGGAAAATTGTGTCTATTGACCAACTTGATTATTGCACTCTAGATCTCCATAATTCTTCAACAAATAATATCCCTTTTCTAAGACATTCCGATATTAAGTACGAAAGTGTGGGGGTAGTTCTACTTAAGTATTCCTCACTCATGGGAGTTTTTCCCTTACCTCCCCCTGATCCCCCACACAAGGTTTCCATGTTAAATATGATTATGGCTACGACACAACAATCCTCTAAATCGTCCGATCCTTGGGTAGTTCCTAGCCTAGAATACTCTCATATGGCACACGATCTGGTACATAAAACTTCCCTTTATTTGCTTGTCTCAATTGATCCCATTTATTCCTCCCTCCCTAGGGAACCTATCCCTATTAATAACCAGGAGTCTAAGAAAAAGAAGAGTCGACATATGAACAAAATCTTGGGGGGAATGTCTCCAACCTCTAGGCATCATACTGAAGTTAAACCACCAACTTCTTATGATGATGCCGGGGGAAAAGTACTAACCTCTGAACACTATGTTGGGAAAAAAACCACCAATAGGTATCAATAAATGTACCCACCTCTGGAAATCATGTTGGGAAGAGGCCTATTCATGGGTATTACACCGAGCATAGTTTATTCTTGTTTTCAATCTCGTTAAAAAATTAAAACAACTCCGAGCACAATTCACTTTCTGTGTCAAGCTCGTTAAAAATTGAAGCAAACAGTGAGCATACTTTGTTGTTCCTTGACCTCGTTAAATCACGAAGAGTCATATTTTGAGTGGTAGTTTACCCCCTTTTAGGCCTCATGAGATTAACTACGAAAAAGTTATACTCTAGTCAATCATGACTAGAAGAGTTATCCCTTGTATTAGTTTACATTTTTTTGGGATTTGGGGACTAAATTTACGAAAAAGAACATCCATGGAGTTGTCTTTAAGATATTTTTAGACTCTCTAAACATGAAAAAATTGTCAATTCTTCCTTCTTTGGACTCGTAAAACATGCATTGAAAGACCCATATGGGGCTGAACTCCTCCTTCTTCAAGTTTGTTAAACATATGATGAGGGACTCATCGAAGATAAGCTATACCAAACATCTTTGATCCTCCTCAAGCTCATTAAAAACCAAAGAGGTAATCGCCAATCATGGTGGGGGAAAAAATTGAAGGAAGTGGTTCAACGTTTTTTGGAAAATCATTATGGCAGTTGTTTGTTGTCACCCTTGAAAATGGCACCTGTTTGTGTGTTGCCTTATAGTTGGGTAATATTATTGTAGCTGAGTCATACCAATCCCATGAGTCCTCATACTCCTTCAACCCACCCAAAGAGTGGTCCGATAATCATCGCACTATGCTTTGGTCTATCTCTCAATTGAGTCAATGTTGCAAATTCATTTGTCGTGCCTCACAATGTTCAAGGGAATTTTCACTTCAAACAACCCTATAGTATTATCGGTTTTCATCCTCATGTCAGTCCATGCTCATTTGATATCTCATCTTATATCACTTTCTTGTGTCAGTTCCTCATGGCCCTACTTCGACGAGTCAGTTCCTATCGAGTTCAACACATTATCCATGAATTAGACTTAGAAACCAACCAATATCTTGGGACCTGCATGCCTCAATGGTAGGTTTCCTCGCCTTCAATAATAGGTTTAGACCATTGGCCTCTGATAAAATGATTCCATGGATGTTCGAATTCAACTCATTTATTCACATTCATTGGAATGTAATGGGGTACCTTAGGATTCATTGTCATCATTGGTGATTTCCCTCGCACTTGTTAACGATATACATTAATGACCGGTAATCAAGTGATTTCTACCATGTTCAACATCAATTCATCTATTCACATCGCTATAATTGTACTATTTCAGGATCAGGATCAAGACTCTAGGTTGGGCGCTCACTCTATTATGTTCTTTACCTAGGATGCGATGGAGATTATCTAAGTCTTTTGGAGATTCCAGTATAAACACCATATTGTAAATCTCATTGATGTATATATTGTCACATAGATCCACTTTGTATTGGTATGTGGCTATGTTTTTGTCATATCGTAGCTCCACTATGTATTATCTCGTGGCTACAATAAAATCATGTTGTGGAGGTATGGATCCACATTATATCTCCAGTGGCCATATCCTTAGCCAATGCTTTCATGGATCTGCAGTGTATTGGTTGGTGACCATGATTTGAGTCAGTTTACTCCAAGCATAGGTATGCCTGCCTCGGGGATGATACATATATATTGTTTGATGTTTGTTTGCAGCTTTTTCCAGGCTCTCCAGCACCAACTCCCTTACATTAATATTTTGTAAAGTGTTTCGTCCATAAATTCTCTTCCGACCTCACACTTTAGGGGGAATCCGTTACATACCAAAATGTCACACTTAAGTCTGGCATCTATTATGCACCTAAGTGTCGCAAGTGTCACAAAAGTGTTGTATGCACCTTACTAAGTGTTTCATGCACTTTATCAAGTGTTGTATGCACCTTACACTTTGAAACCATGAAATAACATTTGTCATGATCCTTAATCTTTTTGGAGGAGAAAACCTAGCATAAGATGGTCGAAAAAACTGCTTTTTACTTTGATTTTTGACCCATTTTTGAAGGCGTTGATCCTTGATCAATGCTCCTTGATGAACTATGGGGGAGTGTTGAAAACTCTCTATGCTCCATACTGGGGGATATTTGAAGTGGTTAGAGGAACTTTTGGCTATTCTAAGGGTCAAATTTTTGATACTCTTAAGTGGTTTTGGTCGAGGATTTGAGTCACCCATATTCCCTCCATTTTGGGTAACCAAATCCTAACCTAAGGAGATAAATCCTCAACCATTTCCTAGAATCCTTCATGGTGGTTACGCCTCTCAAATCCTAGATAATGAGACCACTCAAAGGTGTAAGGTAGAGAAAGGATTCCATATTGTCAAACCTTTGATATTTGAGGAAGGAATCCATCAAGAATCATCACTCTAATCCTAATACATTCAAGCAAGAGTTGGATTGGAGAACTTGGAGGAGTCGTTGCAACATCTAACTTGGTTTGTAAGTACTCCACCATGTTTATCTGTTAATATAACTTGTCCTTTTTCCTTCATATTGTTTTCTATACATGTATGTCTATATAGACATATATATTCTTGTCTAACGATATATTTTAGAAGTAGAAGGTATTGTTTTGTTCCTTGAAGACTTTCTTCATCGTGATAGGAGCTTGGAAAACAAGGCCAAAGATTGAAGATTAGTGAGGAAAACCTTAGAAAAGGAGTAAGTCACACTTCTTTATTCTACATTCTTTATCCATAGACATAAATAATAGATCTAAAGGAATGTTAGTGTCCATTTGTTTGTTTTTCTATCTTGGTCAATAATGGTCTATATATCCAAGGGAGATTTCACCTATCCAGAGGGGAAATATTTTGTAACAGTTATGAACTCTAAAATTCTTCTTCAAGTCAAGTATCCAAGCTTCTGCTTCTTCCCCATTTTTGATTTCCCCATCAAAATTAGGTGGCTTGGATTTCTTAAATTCTTCTGGGTCACTACCCTTGGAGTGCTTCCATCTCTTTCTTTTCCTCTGAGAATGTGAACTAGTCTCACTGTTGGACAGTTCCTTGGGGATTTTTTCTCCTTCACTAGATGAATATTCAGATAAGTATTTGAATTTGACATTCCTCTTGACTCGATGTTGGGACTTCTTGGGAGTTTTTCTTCTTGCATGGTTTCTTTCAGGGCCATGCCTCTATATCTCAGGCATACTCTAGGTTTTCTCAAGCTAGTGTTTTTCCACATTATTGGTTGTTGGTCCATGTTGTAAATGTCTCTGTATATTTGACTATATTTGTAGTAGGAATGCATTTAGTTCAGTCTATTTTTCATTCTCTTTCATCATCCTATTATTATCGACCTTAAATCTTTGCATATCTTCCATGAGACTTCTCACAGTCTTAGCTAGATTTGGAGTGGTTTCTACCACTCTCCTTTCATCATATTCTTATTCATTGTTATGGGGGATCTCTCCCCATTCATGGTGTGTCACTATCCTTTCTCTTATAACTTGTTTGGGAAGTCATTGACTGGTTAAGTGTTGAGGATCAACAATTTCTGTTAGTTAATTATCCACTAACTTAAAAACAACACAGGTATTTTTTATTAAAAAACATTGCTTCATTATTAATCACTCAACATCATAAAGTATGTATTTAATCATGAAAAAACATCATAGATTATAATCCGTCTTTTTATTAATAAGATTTGACTAAATTCTTATGGATAGAAATGCAGGGATATCATTCGTTCTGATATTTCAGGTGTTAATTGTTTTCATAGTGAAATTCATCGAATTCATATGCTAGGTAAAACAATGACTCATGAACCGTAAGATCAAAAGGTTGATTCAATATCGATCATTGGATCATGGTATTCATGGTCAAATTCATGGTGGGTAATTTACACTTGTAATTGTTTATCATGGTCGGATCAAAGATCCACATTATTATATACCGTGAAAATAGTCCTAGTTTACACTAAAGGATCAATGGTTTTGATCAAAAGCGCACACATAGGTCACACGTGAGTTAAAAAAAAAAGTTACTCTACACTGGTGATTTTGGAATATCCACTAAGGGACACATGGTGGTCAATAAGGCCAAAAATTTACTCTTGAGGGTGGTTTTATTATTGCCTCTTGACCTCCCGCTATACTATGGGGAAATACCACTTTGTTAAAAGTGGTAAAGTGCTCAAGGCATAAGTGTTGGTCATATGACTTTGTGTTAACAGACCCTTATGAATAGGATAAGTATCATTCCCCCCCCTTATAAATTTTCCAATGGAAAATTTATTTGACTCTTCCATGAGCCCAAGAAAACCAAGTGTAGCTTCTTCCTCTGATACTAATCTATAAGACACCCAACCCCCTAGTTATCTTTCAAGGGAATGGGGTATTAAATTTTCATTCCCTTAATCCATCTTAGAATTTCCTTTTGATAGAACCATCTTCTTATGCTCATAAATAGCTTTCCAATGACTATACGTTTTCCCAAAACTGAGCTCTGCATCGAAAGTTATGGCTTCTCAAAGTCCTCGATGTTTGTTGATCAAAGGCCACCTTGGTGCCACATGTCCTCCACGTGGAACCTTATTCACACATATTCTTACATGGAGCTGACATGGCTCTCAGGTGCATGTGCCATCCTTCGTGGTGCAGACGTGGTATCTTCCATGTCACACCTCGAACAATGTTTATCAGACCTTTATTGTCACCTTCCATCGCTATCAAAATCCTCCCATCAGAGTGTTTCCACTATAGGTTACCCCACATGCTCTGACAACTCCCTCCTATGATAGATCAGAAGGATCCAAGGGTTTGGAATTGGATGGATATGATTTGGTTGGGGATTCTCATTTTTACTAAATCCTCTTGACATGTGACACTCTCTTTGCGTGACATGTGGTACTATCATCTCCTGACACGTGACACTCATACTTCCCACTTAATTTCACCTACAAGTGCCAAATCAAAATGCCATGTGGCACCCTCTATGCTTGACATGTGGCACCACTTGCATCATGACCTGGGGCACCATCCACATCATCGACATGAATCTTCAAATAAATATTAATGGTCCAGATCATCTGTGGGATCCCTCAGACCTTGGCAGATCAACAATCTAGGTTGCATCTCAGAACTTCCCTGTCGGAGTATCTCTAGGAAATTCCACTCTGAATAAAGCTTCATGATGGACGACCTAGATCTCCTCTCATATATCCTCCTATCCCAACACATCTACGGTCATATACTCTTGTCAAATCTTGTCCAATATCGACAAATCAATGGTCAATATTTCATCTCGGATCTCCTCTATCAGAGTGTATCACTGTGATTCACTTCGAAGGGCAGATAGCGATGGATGGTCATAATATCTTTACAGAGATTTGATGACAAGGATTTTGGGGCAGGTTCAGTAGGTCTCTCGATCCCCTTCTGATACAACCCTTGGTCTTGGGCCATTCCTAGGGAGACACCTGTCATCAACAAGACACGCTGGTGAGACATGTTGCACTCACATCGTGTCACAACCGTCCCCTCGCTATGCCAAAATATCATGACATGTGGCATAACCACTACTTGACACATGGTACTCCACATGTACTTGACATGGCATACATGTTGTCATGGATGTACTCGGATTATCCGTTCAGGTGATGAAACCTATCCTATATGTGGCATGATAACCACCGGGATAGCTCCTTCATCAGTCTGACATCACCTCCCTTTGTTAAAACATGCCAAGAAAATAGTAAGGCCCACGACACATCAATGAATATCATTCCTCATGGACACCCTCCGTTAAATGAACCATATTTAACCTCGAAGTAATCCCATCAGAGTCAATCCATTCTCGGTATCTGTGATCACTCCAAACATTCTCCTCTGAAGGACAATCGATATTTCTTTATCTCATGGATTAGATGATTCATAATTGACGACCCTTGTCCCAAGGTATGATCTCACGGGAACTCACCCTTGGTCCATCCTACAAGCATAGACTGACATGTGTTATCCTCTTGACACACTAGCAGTCCATGTTAGCATGACACATCATGCTGGCATCACCTCATCTCTTAGTCTCATTTAAATAAGAACCATAGTGATCGACAATGAAGGTTTATCGTGGGATTCCTCGATGGATGGCCTAGATCGTCCCTTGAAATTACCCTTTTGGAGTGCATCCACTTCGACATCGAGGTTTATTCCATCCAGGGGACTCTGAAAACACTCCCCTTGTGATCTACGACTGATATCTAATCGCATTGTTGGATCCAACGACCGTGATGACACTGAGATTTATATGCCCTAGAACTCCGATCGCATCCACCATGATGAATCTAACATTCCATAATTCCCCCAAAACCCCCTCTGATAGATCAACGATCCTCATTGATTTAGAGTACACCCTCTGTAGGTGTTCTACCCTTCTTCGATGGAGGGTTAGGATCTCTCCACTCCACCAGATCGATGGTCGATATTAAATATCAACCCTGATCTAATAAAGGGCCCAAATCCAACCACTGTGCCAAATCAGTGACTATGATTTTTTGAGGTGAGCTAGGGTTTTCTCTAGCTTAATATCCCGACTAAGAACTTAGCCAATTTTTTTTTAGGGTTTCCCCTCATCCTCCTTTAGGATTTTCTAAGTTTTCAAGAACCCTCGCCCAAGTCCAAGGCATACCCATTTCCTTCCCAGGATACCTTAGTTTCATCATACCCCGAAGGTACTCATGCATTGCAAGGATCTCAATACTGTGTTTCATAGGTGCATACACTTATACATATATATTTATATATATAAATGGACACAATATTTCATACCCTTCCCAGATTTACTAATCACACAAGATTTTCATAGAATTAAACTTGAATTTAATTCAATAGAGATAGAGACTACCTGCAATTAGGAATATAAGAATTTTCATGTAGATAAATATGTATTCTATGGAAATACAAGACATCTTCAGAATATACAATTAGGCTCACATGCCAAGTATTCATATTCAAAAGCGTCATGTTGTTCATTCAACCATACACACATTTAAATCAATAAAAAAAATAGACAAGTTACTTATCTAAAAAAATTGAGATATGCTAGCTATTACTAAAGGGGTAAACCACCCTCCACCCAGCCATAAGAAAGAATTCACTATTCACTTCTACAGCCAACCACCCCCGAGCCAACTTATGATGCCATGAGAGGATTTTTGCAATATTTTCAAGGAAAGTCTTCTATTATACTCTTCCTTGTTTCCTAAACCAGAGGATTCTCCCCTTTCTATCTCCAATGCTTAGGCCTCTTCCGAACCATGTGCATCCTGCCCCTCAGTCTGTCCTCCTCCTCTTTTTGTGTGGTCTTCACCAAGACCTCATGGGTCGTGTCAGAAGCTTCTTGATGGTACTCCACCCATCCTTCCTTAATTCTCAAGGAGACTACCCAACTTCTAGCTAGACTGGTAATCTAGTTTCTGGGCAAAGGATAGTTCAGGGTTTGCATTATTTTTAATTTTCTAGGGTACTTCTTGGCAAGGTCATTTCAACTAGTAATTTCCTCCCTCTTGCACCATTACTCTCATGGCATCATAACCCGTGAAAACCATCCCCTCGATAGTAGTTCAACATTTCCCTATTGTATTAAATATAAAATATGCATATTACAAAATAAATCAAGGTCCATTTTCTTCCCATGATCACCTAGCTGATCTGTTTATAGTTTTGTTCATGACAATACTTATATTTATAGACTGGGGGAAACAAGAGTGTTACAACAATCCTTCATGATCCAATCCTCTTGATAAAAATTCATTCTATGGTCCATATCAATGTATCACATCTCTCCTCTTTCACCCTTGCCATGATTTTACAATATTGAGTTATGAACTAACCCTAATATCCAAAGTGATTGACAGGTGAGATTACTTCTCACCTCACTTGAGATAAATGGACATTATTTAATTCACTGATGCTAATTAAAAAATTTCATTAAATAAAACTCAACTCACTAATAAAATAACTTTACTTTAATAATTACTTTAATTAAAGTAAAGTCTCAAGGTAGAAGGATTTGGATGACTTCCACAAGCCTAGGCACTTATACCTATGCAGAAGTACTTGTCTAATTCTACAAACATCAATACTCCCTCTTAGAAATGAATATATTCTTCACCACTCCAATTTTCTCCTTGAAGAACAAAAACTTACGTTTAACCAAGGGTTTGGTCAGAATATCTGCAACTTGCTCATTTGTGGAAACATCTGTACTGAATCATCAATGATCCCTTCTGGATCCTATCTCGGATGAAGTAATATATGACTTCAATATGCTCTAATCTGTCATGGAATACTAGATTCTTCAAGATTTTGATACAACTTTGATTATCGCAATATTTCACCATAGGCTCCAACTCTTGATCAAATAAACCTGTAAGCAATTTGTGAAGCCAAATAACTTCACAACTAGACATACTCTCTGCCATGTACTCAACCTTTGTTGAACTGAGTGCTACATAAGTCTGGTTCTTGTTGAACCAAATAATCATTGTTGAACCCAAGCTGAAGCAACACCCCAAGGTGATGTTTCTATCTAGTGCTCTCCCTACTCAATTTGAGTTTGAATATCCCTGTAGCCTCACTCCATCACCTCCAAAATATCTCAATCCATACTCCACTGTACCTCTCAAGTACCTGAGCACATGATTCACCACTATCTAATGCACCTACCTTGACTCCACTATGAAATGACTCAAGGTGTTCACAAAAAACTTATATATAGAGGGGTATTGACCAAATAAATCAAGGATCCTATAAGTTTCCTGTATATCCTAGGATCCACCAACTTTGAATCTTAAGTGACAACCTTCTTCAAGTTGGTAACGATAGGTGTAGCCATCAATCTATAGTCCTCCATTTTGAATCTCCTCAATATATCCACTACGTAGTTCCATTGACCAAGGAAGACCTCTCCCGATATCTACCATACCTATGACCCCAATAAATAATGCATCAAGCCAATGTCTTTCATCTCTAACTTAGTAGCTAAATCTACTTTTCACCCTGCAATAAGCTCCTCTGCAGATGTGAGAAACAAATCATCCACGTATAGAGCCAAGAAGAGTGTATCAGACCCAACAAGTATGAAGTACAAGTTAGGATCTGCCTCACTCTTGGTAAAGCTCGTACTCTGCAAGCATTTGTCAATCCTGGAATACCATGCATTGGGTGCCTATTTGAGTCGATACAAGGATTTCTTAAGCCTACACACATGAGACTCCCTTCCATGTACCTCAAAGCCTTGATGTTTCTTTATATATTGTACCATTTTTAATAAATGAATGGTACAACCTGAGGGATTGTGAGCAGTGAAGGGTGTACATTCCTTGGATAGTGCAGGTTGTGGGGAAAAGTGAGAGATGGAGGTTTGGAATTTTTATGAGACTAGAACATGGGTTTGGGGCTACTCTCTGTGGAGAGTGGATAGCTAGTGGGTTGGATCACCTTATGGACTCATAACATCAGCTCGGGGGTGGATTTTTGATGAGAGAAAATGATCAACAATGCCTAAAGTTGGGAGGTTCATCCTTCATTTGCATCCAATTGGTTAATCATTAACAAATAAGTTTTTGTGTTATGTTCTTATGTTAAATCCCGCTATGTGAATAATTTATATGAATTTTGTGTGTTTGATGTTGCTTGAACAATTGTATTCATGTTTAATATACGTTGTTAGATGCATTTAGAACTGTAGTATCAGTTAAATGGTCAAATGTGTGTTATCTGCGGTTGGTAAGCTACAATAATTTGATTAGCAGTAAATATTAATAATTTATTGAGTTTCTGCATGTAATGTTGCTCAGATGGGCACTGGGTACGTTACATATATACTTCCTCCTCAATGATGTCGTTGAGGAAATTTGTCTTCACATCCATATGGTGAATCCTCATGATCCATATCGATATAGGTGGCCACCCTAATCTTCCAGTTGGCTCACATAAAACTTTCATCTTGGTAGTTACAATTTTTATCATGGCAGTTTTTTTCTAGCTTTTCGGGTCCTAAACTTCCTGGGCCGTTTTGAGGCCCTAAACAACGGTTTTTGGGTCTGCCACAATCGCACTAGATACAAAGTTAGAGTGTGATGGAATAATTTGTATTCCTTGGATATACCTTTCCAACGGGCTATTGTGTGCCTAAAACGAAGATCATATGAAAATGTTACGACCTCGAGAAGTTGATGTACCAACTTATCCCATCGGGGCCCACGTGACTTTTGGTGTTTCACCTCCTAGGGTTAGGTTTTTGGATGTTTATGGTTTTCTATTTACCTCTTGATGCTAAAAATACTTAGAGGCCTCATTGTAATGTGCTCATACGAATGTGCGTATCCGCCACATCTCTTCTTAGAGATTAGCTACCACCATTCGAGCAAGATTGTTTTCATTCTGCATTTTACAGATTCATGAGATTTCTTATTTAATAGAAGTTAAGTTCCACTGTATATATGTTATTGTTCTTTGTATATATGTATTAATGTTATAGATATTTATTTCATTTTGTTCCTCTCATAAATCTAGATCATTGGTATCAAATATGTCTTCTCTTCATTTATTTTTCTGTGCATGTCCCCAATGAGGTCAGGGTATAAGGAGTTGGGATTTGAACTAGTTGAGCCTTTGCAGGATCAACCTCGTTGAACCTGACAACCTCCCATGGGGGAAGAAAAGAGATATTATGGGGTAGGATATGCCTTTAAAATATTGCTTGAGTAATCACTCTTGCGACAAAGGAACGAGATGATGGATAACTTTTCACAAATATTTCGACAACTGCCAACATGTGACGCATTTACCTCAAGCGAAGGTTCCTCCACCTTCAAGGTACAAATCAATTTTTGTATTCATATATTTGAAGTTCAAATAGATGCAGATGTTGTAGACAAATGGTTAAACCTTCTAGAAGGGTATTTTCTATCCATAAATTTTCTGATAGAGAAAATATTACATTTGCACTCCTCCAGGCCGTCCCCTGTGTCAAAGATTGGTGGGAGACCTTCTATGAACAAAAGGAAATAAAGGGATCTACATTATTTGTAGTTGCACCCACTTGGGGTTTCTTCAGGGATGCTATTAAGGAACAATACTACCCTGTTGGAAGTTATGATGACTTATATACAAGATGGACCACACTGCAATAGGAAAGGGACCAAGCAGTGCCAGAGTTGACCAACGTCTTCCATACCTTGCGCACCAAACTGGGTATCAAAGACTCTAAGCGATATCTAGTGCTCAAGTACCATGGTGGTATGTATAGATACATCCAGATATAAATCATTTTTCTGGACATTTCTCCATTGGGTGTGACCTATTGATATGCTATCAAAATCGAGCATAAGCTTAAACAAAAGACACGACAGTTTGGGTCTGCAAACCCTTCACAGTATACGTAGGGAAAAGGGGGGCCCAACCTGTACAACAAAGGGAAAAACAAGGATGGAAAACCTCAGGAAAAGTAGTCTAAACTACAAACAAAGAAGGACAATGGGAATACAAAGAAAGACACTGGGAAATGGTGCGAGTTCCATAAGAGCCCCTGGAATAACATCGTTGAATGCCACTCAAAGTAGTCATTGGTGGCTGAGGTGAAATCCTCTGAATCAGATGCAGGATCTGAATCCGAGTCAGAACCAAAAAAAGGGAGATATATCATCGATGTGGAACCTAGTGCCACCATTGCTACCACCACCAGGTTCCAACCCGATGAACCTGATGAACCCGAGGAAGGTGAGAACCTCTTTCATTCACATATGTGGATGAAGATAACTCCACTGCACTTCATCGTTGATAACGATATCCATAATAACCTCATCTTAGTAGAGGTCATCAAGCGGTTGGATCTGCCAACAACACCACACTCGAAGTTGTACACCATTGGATGGCTCCGCTAAGGGAGTGATGTCCATGTCATCCAACAATGTCTCCTGGACTATGTCATCAAGCCCTTCAAAGATGAGGTATTGTGTGATTTCACCCCCCTTGAAGTTTGTGATGTTCTTTTGGGCTAACCTTATTTATGGAAATGTCATGTTGTATATGAGTCTAGGCCTCGTAGTGTTATTATTTCTTTGGACAAAAAATCATACAGGTTACCCGAGGTAGTCCAATCTACCGCCATTTCCTTGATTATGCCAAGCAATGTAGGAAGTTCATCTCCTAGACCAAATTTTTTTTCTTCTTTGCGATTCACGCTCAAAGTGAACTGAAGGTTGCAACCACATCCATGGCCTCTACTATAGGTCTCTCCGTGGAGAAGAAGTAGGTGGATAAGGTCATGGAAGAATACAAAGACATCTTCTCCTCACCCATTGGGGTACCTCTGCACTGTCAGGTCAAGCACTCAATCAATATGACCCCCAATGCACCACTACCCAATGTGCCAGTCTATCATCGCTCTCTATCAAAAAATGAGGAAATCAAGCCCCAGATCTAAGAGCTGCTTGAAAAGGGGCAGATACACCCAAGCTCATCACCTTATGGAAGCCCAATCATTCTTGTGAAGAAGAAAGATGGGTCCTGGAGACTCTGCATTGATAACCAGACCCTAAATATTATCACAGTCAAGAACCGATATCCAATTCCATGAATTGACGATCTCCTTGACCAGCTCAAGGGGGGAAAATACTTCAGTAAGATCGATTTGAAGTCAGGTTACCACTAGGTCCCAATAGAGTAGACTGATGTATGGAAGATTGCCTTCAAGTCCAAAGAAGGTCATTTTTGGCTAGTCATGCCCTTTGGCTTGAAAAATTCCCAACAACTTTCATGAGGATGATGGACAATATCTTGTGACCTTTCACCAATTTTTTTGTGGTGATGTATTTGGATGACATCCTCATCTTGAGTAAGAATTGGGAAGAACACTTGCAACACATTCAACATGTTTTTCACACTTTGTGGCAACACAGGCTATATGCAAATTTGGAAAAATGCTCTTTCGACATGAACAAGGTCCAGTACCTAGGCTACATTGTTGATGAGAATGGGGTGCATGTCGATCCAACCAAGATCTAGGTCATTCGTGACTGGCCAAACCCGACCACACTCACTGAGCTTAAGAGCTTCTTAGGCCTTGCCAATTTCTATTGTAGGTTTATGTTGGGATTATCCCACATTCCATGGGCCCTCAACTAAGTGACCAGGGGAAGTGGCAAGGAAAAAATTATGTGGGGCCAGTCGCAATAGAAAGCGTTTGATGATTTGAAGCAGTGCTTGTGCTCAACCCTGGTGCTCTCATTACTCGACCTGCAACAACCTTTTGAGATTGAGACATATGCTTCAGAATATGTTGTGGGTGTAGTTCTCACTCAACATGGACATCCCATTTCCTATCATAGTGAGACGATATTAGATATTGTCCGTAAGTATCCCACTTATGACAAAGAAATGTAGTCCATTGTACAATCTTTCCGCCAGTGGAGGAATTACATTATCAGGAAGGAGATAATCATCCACACTGATCATAATCCTCTTTAGTTCATGTAGACACAAGGAAAATTGAAGAATGATCGCCATCAGAAGTGGTCCACATACTTGCATTAGTTCCATCTCAACATCAAGTATAAGACAGGGAACACCAACTACGCCGTTGACTGCCTTAGCCGACATCCAATTTTTGTACTAATGACAATGCTACACTCCTACGGACATGAGAGATCCAAATGGCCCCAACTCTACAAGCGAGATCCTGACTTCACCACTACCAACTAGATGTTGGGAACAAACAAAGTTGTCACTGGTTTCCATCTACAGGATGAGTTGTTGTTCCATCTGGGCCATCTCTACGTTCCATCAAGAGAGTGAGAGAAGATGATTTGGGAAGCTCACTATAGTTGGGTGGAAGGACACTTCGGTGTAGAAAATATAATGGTAGTGTTGCAACAATATTTCTATTGTCCGAAAATCTGACAGGATGTCAAAAAGTACATCAAGTCCTGCACGACCTGCACAATTGCCAAATCGTCCATTAAGAAACAAGGCATGTACACCTCTCTGCCTACTCCCTACAAGCCCCGAGAATCTATTAAGCCCTAAATAGTGGCTCATTACCCCTTAATTGGGTCATATTACATAGTAATGTTATTTTATTTATGTTGGCTTTAGTCCATTAATTGTAATTATACCTACTAGTCTCCTATATATACCAAGGATACATTTTCAATTGGAATCATCTTGTATTTGGAAATTGATGTGGGCATAAGGAGGTTTACCCCTCGAAGAGGCTTATTATCTAAATTTATCTATTTTTCAAGGCGTTTAGTACTTATTCTCAGGTTTTTCTATGCTATATTGATATTTGGTTCCTAACATATGGAATTAGAGCTCAAGGTCTTGAGGTTTGGCTGCTACATTTGAGACACCTTGGAATTTTCGCTATAACTTTTTTTCTAAAATGAGTCCAAAGGAACGGATTGGATGATATTTATTATATGGATCAAGTTACGTTGGGTTAAAATTTCATCTCCTGAGGCCTTATACATTCGGAGATACAACCTTTCTAACATAGGGTTCTGGAATCACCCCGAATTGATTCATTGCAAAATTTTCTCTATAAAATATTTTTTGTAACGTTTCAGACCCTGAAATTTGGAGGCTATCCAAATAAATTAGTAAGGTATCTTTGGTAACACTTTTAGCTTCTGGGTCATCTTACATTTGTATATACACCCTGTGGAAGATAGGCTATCTGACTAGTCCTATTGACTAGTCTCAATCAGGTGTTCCGAGTAAAACAATCATAACTTCTTCCTAGAGTATCCAAATTGAGTGATACCAGTTGCATTGGATAATGGAAAACCCGTAGTAGTTGTGGTATGAGTTTATGAATTTTATATAAATTATTTTGTGCGGGGTACACTATACAATGAGATCTCCTGGAAAGGGAAAACAATCAACAAGTTGTGGGAAAGTTACCGTAAATTCCACTTGGCACATCCAATTTTGATCAGACCTGTGACATTGTAGAGAAGAAATATCAGAGACCTACAAAAAAGAAAATGTCATACTCAGAAGGGACAAAGTTTTGGAGATACAATAAAAGGAAGATTGTCTAGTAGCCAAAATTTTGGAGATACAATAAAAGGAAGATTGTCTAGCAGAACCACCTCAAAATCAAGGCTTAAAGTGATACTTGGCCAACATGCCACCAAAAAAGGGAACTTCTACACCAAACAATCCTCTGGAAAATCCTACTTGGACTCTTGATGAAGGTGAAGAAATGTGTAGGGACATAAATCATTTACAAAAGAAGACAGTAACAAAAGATGAACTACACGAGATGGAAGCTAAGTTGGAGGCAATAAATACTAAGATGGATGCTTTAAAAGGGGAGATCATGGAAGGATTGAAAAATTTCCTAATAGAGAGGACACCTGAAAGTGAAAATGTATCCCATGAAGTTCATGATGAGGACACAAGGAAGGTGAATCAAGAATGGAGAAAATCCAACTTTGAGTTGAAGACCAACCACATTCCTAATATCGATATGAGGAAGTCTGATGGCAAGGACCCCATCACACAGATACTTCAGATGGACCAATTCTTTGATATACATAATGTGCCACATACATAAAAGGTACAAATTGCTTCTTTATATTTAGAACCCAATCAATTTGTATGGTATCGATGGCTTTGTTCTCACAAATCACTCATCACTTGGACAATTTTCATGGAAGAAATGATAACACGCTATGAGGATACAAGGAGCAATACCTTCTTTAGCCAATTGATAAATCTCAAGCAAAAGGGTTTAGTTACAAAGCACATTGAGAACTTCCAAAGATTGAATATAAAGGTAGCAGATATTCCATATGAGCACTTGATTGATGTATTCATAGGAACTTTAAAGGATAACATTCAACATGAGGTTTGCCTTTGGGAACCCAAATCATTGGAGAATGCATTTAGGGTGGTAAAAATGTTGAAAGTAAAAATATGTCTATGGCTACTAGAAGGACCAATCCTAACATCTATAGAGAGAAAATGCTCTTTCTTCTAAAATACCTCAACCTACAAGGTTGACACCTCAACAATTGGAGGAAAGAAAAGCAAAAGGTTTATGCTTTAATTGTGACAGCAAGTACAGTAAGGGACATAAGTGTGGTGAGAAGAAATTATTCTACATAGANTGTGAAGAGGAAGAAGAACAAGAACAAGAACAAGAACCATCTCAAGATGAAAACGTAGAAGCAATTTTGTCTGAAGAGTTGACTCCCACAATATCATGTAATGCGTTGGCTGGAATTAGCACTCCTCAAACCCTCAAGATCAAATGATATATCAAGAAGAAAAAGATAATAATCCTAATTGATTATGGAAGTACTCATAATTTCATTCACTATAAATTAGCCAGATCTCAATTGCTTTGTATATCCAACACCAGAGTTTCAAGTAATGATTGCAGATGGAGGAACTATTAATTGCTCAGGAAAATGAAATAAGATCAATCTTACTATGGGGGAATATGTAATGAATAGTCCAATGATTTCTATACCCATGGGTGGTGCTGATGTTGTACTAGGAATCCAATGGTTACAATCATTAGGAACAATGGATTTTAATTTTCAAGAACTTTTCATGAAATTTTTATTGGAAGGAAAAGAAATTGAGTTAAGAGGTATCACAGGGAAACCCGAGAAGGTGATAAGCTCTAATGGCATGACAAAATTATTGAAAAAAGGGCATAAAGGTGTTATTGCACAACTATGATCACTAGATGTTCAAACATCTAAGCCATCTATTCCTCTAGATCTCCAAGGGATCATTGATAAGAATTCCAAAATATTTGAAGATATTCCCAAAGGTATCCCACCCACTTGAAATCATGATCATGGTATTTACCTAATTCCTGGGAGTGTTCCTCCTAAAATCAGGCCATACAGATACCTTTATGCCCAGAAGAGTGAAATTGAGCACATGGTTAAAGAAATGTTAGAGGCTGGCATTATTAGACTTAGACAAAGTTCTTACTCTGCACCGGTGGTAATGGTATTGAAGAAAGATGGATCATGGAATATGTGTCCAGATTATAGAGAGCTCGACAAGATCACTATTAAAGATGAGTTTCCCATCCCCGCCATTCATGAATTGTTAGATGAACTACATGGAGCAATCTATTTCACAGAATTGGATCTCTGTTCAGGGTATCATTAGATTAGAATGAAGGAAGAAGATATCCCAAAAGTAACATTCCGAACCCATGAAGGCCATTATGAATTTTTGGTCATGCCTTTTGGCCTTACAAATGCACCTTCCACATTCCAAGGGTTGATGAATTCCATTTTCAATCCCTTCCTTAAAAAAATTGTGTTAGTGTTTTTTGATGATATACTAATCTATATCAAGTCTTGGGAGGATCATGCTCAACATGTTGACAAGGTGCTACAACCACTAAAGGAGCAACAACTATATGCCAAACCATCCAAATGTTTCTTTGGAGTGGAGGTAAAGTATTTGGGTGATATTGTATCTCATGAAGGTTTCAAGGTATACCCTAACAAGATTAAGGCCATGACGGACTGGCCAATTCCCAAAACATTGAAGAATCTTAGAGGATTTTTGGGTTTGACAAGTTACTACTGCAAGTTTGTTCGACACTATGGAAGAATAACAACACCTTTAACGACACTAACTAAGAAGGATGCATTTTCATGGACTCTAGAGGCAACTAAATCTTTTGAACAACTTAAAGAGATGATGTGAAAAGCTCCTATCTTGACCACTCCATACTTCAAAAAAACCTTTATTGTGGAATGTGATGCCTCGGGAAATGGAATTGGTGTTGTCCTAATGCAAGAAGGAAGGCCCCTAGCTTTTTAAAGTCAACCACTCAAGGGAAATGACTTACACAAAACCATTTATGAGAAGGAAATGATGGCAATACTACATGCATTGAAGAAATGGTGTCCTTACCTAATAGGTAGGCACTTCATGGTCAAAACAGATCATGATAGTCTTAAATACTTCTTGGAACAAATACTATCTTCAGAAGAACAACAAAAATGGGTAACCAAGATATTGGGTTATGATTTTGAAATCGTCTATAAAAAAGGGAAGCAAAATGTTGTGGCAGATGCACTCTGAAGGAAGGATCAATATGTTGAGGCTTTCTCTGTGCTATCTTGATCATCCAACCCAATTGGATAATAGAAGCAAGGGATGAATGGAAGAATGACGAAAAAGTGTGGACTCTCATTCAAAGGTTGCATCAGGATTCCAGTGCATCAGATACATTTACATGGAAAAATGATTCACTATGGTACAAAGATCGCTTGTATTTATGTAAGAACTCCCAACTCAAACAAAAGGTACTATTGGAATTGCACACCTCTCCAGTAGGAGGGCACTCACGATTTTTAAAAACCTACCATAGGGTCAATAAGGATTTTTTGGGATGGCCTTAAAACTAATGTTCAAAGGTTTGTGGCAGAATGTTTGGTTTGCCAACAAAATAAGGTGGAAACAATTAAGACCCCAAGTATTTTACAACCATTAGCCATCCCATATTAGCATTGGGAGGAGGTTTCCATGGATTTCATCATAGGGTTACTGAAGTCTGAAGGAAAGAGTGTCATCATGGTGATTGTTGATAGAATGACCAAGTACACACAATTTTGTGCACTCTCTCATCCGTTCAAAGCCAATATAGTTTCCACCACATTCATGGAGATAGTTCAAAAGCTACATGGCAGCCCAAAGATTATTGTAAGTGACAAAGATCCCATCTTCACTGGACATTTCTGGACATAATTATTTTCTTGTTTGGGTACTCAATTGGGTCATATCTCATCCTATCATCCTCAATCTGATGGAAAAACCGAGATAGTGAACAAATGTTTGGAAGGCTACCTTCATTTCTTTGTCTCTGATAAAAAAACACAATGGTTCAAATGGTTACCCTTGGAAAAATGGTGCTATAAGACTTTCTTTCATACTGCAACAAAAATGACACCATTTATGGAACTCTATGGATACCACCCTCCTTCCATCACTTCTTCTCTAAAAGAAAAATATAAGGTTCAAGCAATGGAATATCACATCAAGAATCAACAACAAGTTCTCCAAATATTAAAGGACAACCTGACCATGGCACACAATCGCATGAAACAACAAGCAGGTCAACATTGTAGTAAAAGAAGTTTTTAAGTAGAGGATTGGGTGTTTTTAATACTACAACCGTACAAACAGATGTCCCTCAAGCAAGACAAGAAGGATAATAAATTATCACCAATGTACTATGGCCCTTATAAGGTGTTTCAAAATATTGGTACTATGGAATACAAATTGGAGTTACCTGCATCTTCACGAGTACACCCAGTTTTCCATGTTTCATGCTTAAATAAGGTTATAGGTGACAAGATCCCAGTTCAAACTATATTGCTAGAACTTGATGAGGAAGGAAAAATCATATTGGAGCCTGAAGCCATCATGGACATAAGAATTCGCCAGCTGAGGAATAGATCCATTTCAGAGTATATCATTAAATGGAGGAAACTATCGGCTGAAGATTCCACTTGGGAAGATGAGTCTTTTATACAGAAGCATCCAGATTTACTCAAGCATTGTGGACAACACTTGTCTCAAGGGGAGGGGCATGCTAATCCCTAAATAGTGTCTCATTACCCCTTAATTGGGGCATATTACATAGTAATGTTATTTTATTTATGTCGGCTTTAGTCCATTAGTTGTAATTATACCTCCTAGTCTCCTATATATACAAAGGAGACATTTTCATTTGGAATCATATTGTATTTGGACATTTATGTGGGCATAAGGAGGTTTCCCCCTCGAAGATGCTTACTATCTGAATTTCTCTCTTTTTCAAGGCATTGAATACTTATTCTAAGGTTTTTCTATGCTATATTGATATTTGGTTCCTAACAGAATCCATCTCGATGGACTACATGTCGGGCCTTCCTTCCACTAAGAAGGGAAACGACTGTGTTTTCGTGGGGGTTGATCGATTTTCCAAGATGGAGATTCTGGTCGCCTGCAAGAAGAGAATCACAATAGAGGCCAATGCTAAGTTATTATTTGAAAAAGTGTGGGCACATTTTGGGATACCACAAACCATCATCTCCAAACGGGATAGCCGATTCGTTAGCACATTCTATTCGAGTCTTTGGTCACGAATGGACACCAAGATCACCAAATTCACGACCTTCCACCCCCAAACAGATGGCCAAACTGAAGTTGTCAACATGATGATCGTGCATATCTTGCAAATGCACAATTCCAATCATCCGGACACATGGGATGGTAGTTTTCTCTATGTTCAACAAAGATACAATAGAGCCATACATAGCTCAACCAACCACAACCCCTTTGAGGTGGGGTTGGTATTTCAACCATTGGGTCCCATAGATGTTGCACTACCCCTTGCGTCCACATACGAAGAATCATCCTGTGCGCAAACTGAAGCCGAAAAACCCACCCGGTTCATTGAAAGAATCCAACACATCCGCCAATAAGTTAAGGATATTTTTTATAAATCCAATGCCAAGTATAAGCAATTCCATGATCAACACCGGGTTCCACACAAGTTTTTGGTGGGAGATAAAGTTTGGTTGCACTTGCAAAAAAAATGCCTTACAGGACCCCATCGGAAGATTCGTCCACTCCGCTATGGACCTTACACCATCACCAAGGATATGGGTGAAAATTATTTTGCACTCAACATTCCCCCCTTCCTTGGCTTGCACCTAATGTTTAATATGGACCTCCTTCGACCATAATTTCCACCTTTATTGGACACCTCCAAGATAAAAAAAAACAATTGACACTAACAGAGCTCAACCCTAACTACCTGTAACATGAATCCACTTATCATATCGTGGAAACATAGGTCAAGGGAACTCACCAACAAAAGCTTCATCTTTATCGGGTTGTCAAAGAAGGGAAGCTCCTACACCAAGGCAAGTGGCTCACCCGGGGCCAAATCCAACACGAGTTTCCTCATCTGATGGGGGAAATAAACACAATGGATACCATTGCTTCCTTAGGAGGGATGATTGATCTATATGGATATAGGTAGCCACCCAACTCTTCCAGCTGGATCCCATACAACGTTCATCTTGGCAGATACCGTTTTTATCTTGGTAGTTTTTTTCTATCTTTTTGGGTCCTAAAATTCTGGGGCCATCTTGAGGCCCTAAGAAACAGTTTCAGGGCTCAACACAATCACACTATAGATAAAGTCAGAATGTGATGGAATAATGTGTAGTCCTTGGACAAAAATTTCCAATAGGATATCATGCGCCTACAACAAAGATCGTATGCAAAAGTTACAACCTCGGGAAGTTGATGTACCAACTTACCCCATCAGGGCCTACATGAATTTTGGCGCTTCATATCCTAGGGTTAGGTTTTTGGATGTCTAGGGTTTTTACTTTACTTATTTATGATAAATATTCCTATAGGCCTCATTGTAAGGTGCTCATATGAATGCACGTAGACACCACATATCTTCTCAGAGATTAGCTACCACTATTCGAGAAAGATTGTTTTCATTATGCATTTTACAGTTTCAACAGATTTCTTATTTAATAGAAGTTAAGTTCCATTGTATCTCTGTTATTTTTCTCTATATAATTGTGTTAATTATATATATATGTGTTTCATTTCATTCCTCTCATAAATCTGGATCACCTCCACCTCATAATTGAAGCAATAGAAATAACAACTTGAATAGAATCATACCTGGCGACTGGAGAAAATGTCTCCTCGTGGTTCACTCCCTCTTTCTGGGAGAACCCTATCGCCATGAAACTCACCTTGAAATTCTTGATTCTACCATATGAAATATGCTTGATATTGTAGAGACACTTGGAACTCACAACTGACTTCCCCTCTGGTATTTGCACTATGTCCCAAACATCATTCCTCATAATAGAGGTGAACTCCACCATGGAATCCCGCCAAACCTGTTGATCTATTGCTTCCTCAAAACTGGAAGGCTCATCCTCAATGATGCTACTCATAAGTTACATATAGTTTGGAAACTTCCTTAGAGGCCCGCGCTCTCTAACTACACTCCTAGGTGCCTCACCAACATCCCTCAATGTTTGCAATAGCCACTTGGGTATCCTGACATAATTGGAAGGGGGTAACTCCTCCTCCCCACTTGAAGTCTGACTCCTTGAATTGGAAGTTGCTGACTGTTGCTCCTCATCCTCTATCACTACTAATGACTCCTAAAATATCTTAGATGCTATGTTGTCCTTGAACTTAACATCTCAACTCACAATTGTCTTTCACTACATTGGTATGAATATCCTATAAGCCTTTGAGGTCCCATTGCACCCCACAAATATAACCTTCTATCATGAATGCTCCATCTTTGTCCTCTTCTCCATAGGCACATGGATGTATATTGGACAACCAAAGATCATCAAATATATTATCTTTGTCTCCACCCCCGATAATTCCCCCTTTAGAGTCTTGTCCCCCAATATCATGCGAGGACTCCTATTATGCACATATAATTTTGCATTACACACCTCTTCCCAAAGAAACATAGGCAACTCCTAGTCATGTATCATAGCGCTAAAAGAACCAATGATGGACCAATTCTTTATTTTCACAACCCCATTCTATCGAGGGTTGTATGAGACTGTTAACTCCCTCTTGATCCTTTCCTCCTTGCATAAATCCTTTAAGTCATTGGAGGTGTACTCTCCCCCATTATCCAACCTCAATACCTTGATATTCTTTCCTGTCTGGTTGAGCCCTGAACTTCTGAAACCCACTAAAGACCTCATCCATGGTCTTCATAAAGATGATCCAAGCTTTTCTAGAAAATTCATCAATGAATGTCACATAGTATGACATTTGTTTTAATGATGATACTGACATCGACCCACTCACATATGAATGTATAATATCCAAGATCCCCTTGGACCTACTCTAACTTCTCGGAAAAGTAACCTTGGCATTCTTTCCATGTGCACACCCTCTGCACACTCCCTCCTGCTCAAAACTCAACTCTGGAAGACTTGTAACAATCCCCCTTAGAATCGACAATTCTCTGTAGTGTAGGTGTCCCAACATATTTTTCCATAACTCACATAGGCTATCATTGTCGTGTACCAAATCATGAACAAGCTTGTCCTGCAACATGTATAAAGTTCCCTCTCTAACCCCAATAATCATTGTTGTGTCTGGGGTATCTTTCTCTAGATGTATGAGTACTTTCCCTCTCTGAAAAGTAACGAAAAAACCCCTATCCTCCATAGATGAGACTGAAATAAAGTTCTTCTTTGGTCCTGGTACGCAAAGCATATCCCGGGCATTAAATGAACCTGTTGACTCAAGATGGAACAAAATTGTTTCATGTGCCTTTACTGCATACTTGACATCTTTACCAAGATCCACATGAAATCCCAAGTCCCTCTCTATCAGACTAATAAATAGCTCTTGTGATTCTATCATATGATGATATGCACCATTGTCAAAGTACCACACACTCCTAATAGCTATGTTGGTACAAAGGTACAAAGCTAGTGAGAAAACCTTCTCAAACTTTGTTGCAAACTCATTTAGCTACATATTTGTTGATGTTGTTGTCTATATCTTTCCTCTTCCCTTCTTCTTCTCTGGACATTGAGATACATAATTTCCATTCTTATGACATGAGAAGCACTTGATTTTACTCAAGTCCTTCTTCTTCCCTAGTTGTGATGGTCCTCCATTTTTGTTACCCTTCTTGTTGGAATCCTTTCTTTTTACCTTCCTCGTCTTACTGACAAGGGATGAGTTCTCATCACTACTTCCCTGCTTACTTCTTTTAGACTCTTCTCGAGTCTCTTCCTAGATGCAATCATCCCAAAGTCTCTGCCAATATGAGAGTTTTTCCCGGGTACAGAATCCCTTGACAAATGGTTCCTATGACTTGGGAAAACCATTCAAGGCCACATTCACGAGCTCTATGTCATCCAATTTATCCCATATGGATGGAATCTGATCACGTACATGAGTGATCCTCATGAAATAGCTGGTAAAATTTTCAGATGTATACATCTCCACAAATATGAGTATATTCTCTAAGACCATCTTCCTATTCATGTTAATTCTCTGGAATAATCCTACTAGAGAATCAAACATATCTTTAGTCATTTTCTTCTCAGATAAGTGAGGAATTAGACTCTCCTTCACTGAATCCAAGGAAAAACTCTAAGATTTTATCTCCTTCTTCTTGTGAGCTAACAAAGATACCAGATCTATCAGTGGAAAAACTACTTTTTCCACTAACCCCTAAAGGTCATACTCCTTCAATGACAAAGTAAATTTTTATTGACAGGATAAGAGGTTGGATGCTCCATCCAATCTGTCTTCAACTCTTAAATTTGTTAATGCCATCCCTTAGTCCTGATAAACTACCCCATAAATAACATGTTGCTAAAAATGCCCTTCTACTGACCTACACGACTCTATACACGCCTATCATCATTGAAACCTACGTTTGTACATGAATCTCCTTACTAAAACCCGTGTATACACGATTGTCTCCAATGAAATCTATGTATGTACATGATTGCTCGTTCTGCAACTTGTGTACAACTTTGTATGATTGGAAAACCCTAGTTATGCCTTAGTATTGTCGTTTCCTTGAAATCCAACCCTTGATTTCTGACCACTGGTTATGGATCTGATATCTGACTTTCTCTCAGAGCGACTATTCTGATACCATGTTGAAATCGCTACTCTAGCACCTAAGTATTTTTTTATCTAGTGATTCCTTGATATAAATCAAATTAGCAACTCACAAAACATAATACACTTGTTGGAATATTCAACTCAAATAAAGATAGCAGAAGCAATACTGGAAACCAAAATATCATACACAATACACAAACATATTCTACCCATCAACTAAGCTTATCATTCAAATAACTTCAAATCTTACAAGGGCTCTCATACTTGGGAAAATGATCCACAGAGAAATACATAAAACTATAGACAAAACTTGCAAACTCTAACAACTCTTGATTTACTATACAACCTCAGTTTTTCACGTTTCCTGAGATGTATTCACCTTTCCTTAAGCAAACCTGCGTATACATGTCTGTCTCCATTGAAACCCGTGTACATGTACTCAAATATTGTACGACAACTTCGTACAACATGACCCTGCTACTACAACTCAAATATGTTGAAACCCACTTGTGACTGCCTTTGTCCTACTTTCTCCTTGACCTGATCTCTAGATGGAATTCCTTCTCCACCTATCCAAGATCTTCTTGAATCATAGTCTTTTGTGATCCAATCCTCTTGAGCAAAAGTCCTTCTTTGATTTGTATCAATGTATCATGTGTCTCCTCTTTTACCCTTGCCATGCTTTTATAATCTTGAGTTATGACCTAACCCTAATATTCAATGTGATTAACGGCTAAGATTACTTCTCACCTTAGTTAAGATTACTTCTCACCTCACTTGAGATCTGTAATATCCCTCGTCCGAACCCAATTGTAAATGTAATATAAATATACTTAAGCTGGTGAGTTGTTTTGAACTCATTTGATAATGCACATCATGTGGCATAGTGCACGCATGAACTGCACAGAAAATGATGTAATATGCACATCGCAAGATACCATGCGTAGTAACTAAAGTGCACACAACCTTGAGGACAATGGATACTGCACACGGTAACTAAAGTGTGTGCAATATTAAGGTCAATGAACCTTTATGTATATGATATGAATTATAGGCTGCTGAGCCAGTATTATAAGCTAGAATGCTTATGGTTTGGTATTAGGCCAGAATGCCTAGATGTCAAGGGCCAATGTGCCTACTTTGTACATGACTCATGATTAATATAAAATACATCACTGCGCGCAAACGGACCACAATAAAAGAGATGGGGGACTAAAATTCACCAGTTAGGGAAAGGGATGACCAAAAGTCAAGGGAATATTATATTAATATTTCCTAAAACATAAAGTATGGATAATTATTTTATCCTAAGTTTTAAAGTTGGGGACAAGTGGACAAAAGTAACTTCTGATATGACAAGTGTCAAGTTGGGGACATGCATTCATATCATGGGGGAACTTAACTCATTGGGAGATTTCTCAGGGATACCTTACGAACAACATTAGAGGACCATAATTCTGACCATCACTTTTCACAAAGAGTTCATAGTGATTCCTATACACACTCAGTTATCCAGTCAATGATTCCATGACCATTTCACTCATACATTCCGTTATCCTTGAGACAACCATTTCACCTTTCCGAAGCCTATTTCCGAACCCTTTTTGGTTGGTGTACCTCATTAGCTTGGAGCGGGATTGAAGAAGCAGCTTGTCAGACTCGTGAGCAGTTCTCTGAGTGATAGAATTGTTGGGGATTGATTCTCGAAGGTGCTAAACTACAACTACAATGCTCTGAGACTTCCGGTCCGGCCTATTGCTAAAGCCCTAGAAGGGAAGTGGGGCAGTCGAAGGACTGTTGAGCAGAGAAGGAGAACACTTCCTTGGGTGGGACAGGCATGTGGGGAATGAGAGGTTGTAGGTTGTTAGTTGAGTAAGCACCTAAGACGGAGTCTTTCCTGTTGTCCATGAGCCTTAGCCTGGATAGGAACCCTTTTACCCTAGGTGGAGTTCAGTCCCAGCTCGGGGGTGACTCACTGTTGAAAGTGATGAATAGCATAGTCTATGGTTCAGAGGTTCATGGACGGTCTGTAAGCAGTTGGTGATAGTGTTTCTAAGATAAGTACCAATTGTATGATAAATTGATATGTTGTTTTGTTATTTACATGCCTATGTTACGATTTTATCATATATGTGATTATGATTGCTTGTGTGCTTATGGGTAATTTAAATGATGCATTTCAGTAGTTATTGTTATTTCATTATAAAAGTCGTATGTTACATAAAGTAATTGTTTGTTTATGTTTAGATGTAAAGCTTTCGCAAGTGTGTTGTATGTATATGTTTTAGTTGCATGCAGTTTAAAGAGTAAATTTATGTGGCATTGATTAATTGACTACTGGGTATGCTACTATCTGTTCCGCAGTAGGGGAACGAAAGTGTTCCCTAGAGTAGCATGGCCCAGCTTGATGGATGGGAATGATACCGACTGCTATCATAGCATGAGTGGTTGATATGGAGTGGTGTACCCCGACTTGAGGTTGGCTGGGGGGGATCGTTACAGTATGGTATCATATCTTCAGTTCAACACTGAGCTTGGATGGGCCAGAGGGGTGCAATTGAAGTGAATATTCACAGAAAAGTAACTTCGAAGTGACCAGAATTGGAGTCACGGAGTGTCCATGGAAAATATTGGCGTACTGGCGCGCGTGGTAAATTTGGCACTGCGCGAGAAAACGTTGGCGTTCCAGTGTGTGTGGTAAATTGTGGTGCCATGCAGAAGATTATTATGTGTAGATGCATGCGCTGAAATTAGCCTTGCGCGATAAGCACACACATAGTAAGGTGCACATGGGGTGCACAAGTATTTCTTAACGCAGAGGAGTTTTGTTAGTACGCGCATAAGTATGAGTATAAGTTGTTTCACGATGATGTATTCAGTAGTGTGCACATATATTTGAGTGCTATGGAATATGTTAAAATTGACATGGTGCATGCATAGGACAAAAATGCATGTGGAATATTGGTGCGCAGTATCGAAACTGTGCGCAGTGGGTATTGGCGCACAATGCCAGAGTAGTGCGCATAAGTAGTCAGTACGACGAAGAAGAAATGCACAGTAGATTTAGGTGCGTGGAGAAGCGTTTTACCTTGTAATATTGCTATGCATGATAAATAAAAATGAACAGGTCAAGTTATTGCGCATGAAGTCGCTTTGAAGGCGATGAGTCTGAGTTTAAATTGCATAATAATAAAAGAAAAAGAAACACATAACCTCATCAAAGCATTAATTAAAAATAATTTCGAGTTTTAATTTCCTCCGATTTAGAGAGATGAAAATAAATATAAGATTACAAGAAAAAAAACTTATTATAAAAGAAAACAAGAGACATAACATCACCTGATAGAAATTGTAATAAAACAATCTAAAATCCATTTCTGTATTTATATAATCGTATTAATCACAAAATTACAAAAGGGTGATGACAACAATTAGCCTGTTGTAAAAAGGGTCGTTTGAAGAACATGCCTATCATCTCTTGTACTCTTTACCTCTGCTACCAGCTGTTCAAAATTCACTGAGACATGCTTATCTTAGTTGAAGACTTACTTCATCTTAGCGATCTCCACCTTTAAAGAAGAGTCTAACCATACCAATTGATTCTCTCCAGCACTTTCGGCCGCTTTAGCCATAGATTCCTCCTTCTTATGTTGCTTACTCCTTTTCTTCTTAACAGTTGGTCTGTTGATGACTAAATCCTTTATAGTGGGATTCAACCTGACTTCCAATTGCGAGTCTAGAAATGGCTTTGTGTGGAACTTAGTTTCTAGAATGTGCGCAAGGACCCTTTCCTCCTTATTCACAGGAAAACCTAACATGTTTCTCAAATAACCAGTCTCACTCAACTTAGCCTTGTCCATGTATCTCAGGTTGGGGATACCAAAATGTGTCTTTACAGAGAGCAGGAAGTCGAGCAGTTTGGAGATTACTTCGGTTATGGATACAAAAATATCTTCATACTTGGGGAGTGGTAATTATAGAACTCCATTTATGAAGCATAGATAGATTACGTACAAGAGCATTGGGTTTCCATGCTCGACCAATCCATTTCGAATGATTAGATTTTGAGTTTGTTACATGGCGGCATTCAGTTGACATCACATGGCTGTGAAGTACTAAACGAATGAAGTAGGGTGATCTGACTAGCCGTCGCCTACTCCACGAGTGGTGGATTTGACATGTTGAGACACGTGATACTGCGTCTTGGCGAAAGTGGTTTCGACAAACCACCTTCTTGCACAAGTGTATCTCGGAAGGCACTGTGCTTCTTTGTTCTCGAGACTTGGGTCTCATCTATAATTGTCGTGGTGATAACACCAGGAAACTGGGAGTGATAATGCTGATGTGTATGTTGAATCGAAATGGTGCATATTCTCATTAATTGTTGAATTGTTAGCCTGATTAGTTTCAATGGCTGCATGTTTTGCAGAATTAACAACAACTCGGTCATGTCAGACCAGTGCAGATTCCATAGGAATGGAAGAGGCACAGGGGAATTACAGTCATCCAGAGAAGAGAAGAGGGATGGATGTCCATTTGGGCATGGAAGGAATGAACTCCAATGAACATGGAGAAGAAAGGAATGAAGATATGAATATGGCTGAGACCATTAAGAATTTGCAGAAGGATGTCCAAAGCCATAAAGCTGATAATGAAGGGCTTATGAAAGCCAAAGAGCAACATGATGATTTCAACATGAAGCTATTGGAAGGTTTGAACAGAATAGAGAAGAAATTGGTTAAGGAGAGTGACTCAAATAAATCAAAGAGTCACAAATCTTCAGAGGAGAAAGGAAAAGTAAAAAGTGTTATTTGACATCACCATCATCCCCAAAGGCATTCCTATAAGAGAGCAGGCAACAACTCAAGTCTATCCCTTGTCAGAAGGTATAAGATATCTGGGGTGGATGAGCTGCGAGGAGAAATGAACAAAATCAAACCTTCTACATTTGATGGTGATCACAAGAAGGATGAAGATGCTGAAACATGGTTGCTAGGCATGAGGAAGTATTTTCAATTGCATAATTATTCTTCTCATGTTGAAGGTATAATCACTATCTATCAACTCAAAGGAAAGGCCTCCATGTGGTGGGATCAATTTATGCAGGTACAACACATTGTAGAGAAAAGTGTTACTTGGAGGGAATTCAAGAAGTATTTTGAGAAGAAGTACTTGACTAAGAGATACTATGACAAGAAAATGAAAGAGTTCTTTGAACTCAATCTTGGAAGTACAACCATAGATGAATATGAGAGAAGGTTTTTGGAACTGCTGAAGTATGTCTCTTTCATTAAAGATGAGACAATCAAGATTCAAAGGTATTTAAGTGGATTTCCATCGTTCATCAGTGACAAAATACAATATGATGATCCCAAGACATTAGAAGAGACCATAAGGAGAGCTAAATGCTTATATGACCAGCTGAAAGCAAGGCCATCTTTCCAAAAGGCTTGGGAAGACAATAAGAAATTCAAGTTGGATTAGAGGAAGAAGGGAGCTAAGCCACCATTCTTCAGAAATAATCCACAATGGAAACAAACGCATAAGGAAACCAGAGTGATTGACACAGGGAGTCAAGGGCCAAGACAACCACCTATGAAATGTTGGGATTGTAAAGGAGATAATAGATTCAGAGATTGTCCTCATAGAGGTGAAAAAGGTAGGGTTGCTCACAATGTACAACAAGTTGAAATAGTAGAGGACATGGGTAGATATGTGCCAAGAATTTATGCAGCCTTGGACAACAAGCAAGCAGAGTATCAGTCCCACATGATTGAAGTGGAAGGTATGGTCAACAACGAACCCTTGCTATTTTAATTGATTCAGAAGCTATTCGTAGTTATATAGACCCTAAGATGGTGGAAAGTTTGCAATTTCCAAGAAGCAAGCATGGGAAATCCTGTTTGGTGCAACTGGCTATAGGAGCCAGAAGAAAAGTTAATGAGATGGTTAAGTCATGCCTCATAGACATGAATGGAATGAATACCAAGGTAGATTTGAACATCTTACCTTTAGGTTCCTATGACTGTTTAATTGGGATGGATTGGGTGGAACCACATCATGATCTATTGGATTGTCATAACAAAGAATTCACTTTCTTGGATGAAGAAGGGAACCAAAGGAAAGTGCAGGGAATTCCTAGGGCAGTAACCGTTAGAGAAATTTCAGCATTGCAACTGAAGAAATGTTATAGAAGAGGATGTCAAATTTTTTCAGCTCATATGGAGGAGACACCTAAAGACAAGGTGCCAAATTTGGAGAATTATGCAGTCTTGAAAGAATTTGAATATGTATTCAAGGAAGTACCAGGACTACCCCAAGGAGAGACATTGATTTCTCTATAGATTTGATGCCTGGAGTAGCACCAGTATCAAAGACTCCTTATAGAATGAGTACACCAAAATTGAAGGAGTTGCAAATGCAGCTTGAAGAACTTCTGAAAAAGGGGTATATACGCCCAAGTGTATCACCTTGGGGTGCCCCAGTCTTGTTTGTGAAAAAGAAAGATGGAACGCTAAGATTGTGCATTGACTTCAGACAATTGAATAAAGTGACTGTTAAGAACAAGTATCCTCTACCAAGAATTTATGACCTCTTTGATCAATTGAAGGATGAAAAGATATTTTCAAAGATAGATCTTAGATCAAGATACCATTAGGTAAGAATTAAAGAAGAAGATATCAGCAAGACCGCCTTCAAGACAAGGTATGGTCATTATGAGTTCACAGTGGTACCATTTGGGTTGTCAAATGCACCAGTTGTTTTTATGTGCTTAATGAATGGTGTTTTCCGAGAGTATTTGGACAAGTTTGTCATTGTATTTTTGGATGACATTTTTATATATTCCAAGTCAGAGGAAGAGCATGAACATCATTTGAGGATGGTGTTGCAAGTATTAAGGGAACATCAGTTGTATGCCAAATTGAACAAGTGCTCATTTTATCATAAACAAATTCATTATTTGGGGCATATCATCTCAAAAGATGGGATAGAAGTGGACACTGAGAAGATAGAAGCCATTAGAGAATGGTCAGCACCAAAGAATGTGACAGAGGTCAGATCATTCATGGGCCTTGTAGGTTACTACAGGAGATTCATTGGAGGATTCTCAAAGATAGCACACCCAATCACTTCCTTGCAAAGAAAGGGTATGAAGTTTCAGTGGATGTCGGACTGTGAAAGGAGTTTCCAACATTTGAAAAAATTATTGACAAGTTCTCCAATACTAAGGATTGCATACCCAAATGAAGATTTCATTATATGCACAGATGCATGTAATGAAGGACTTGGTGGAGTCCTCAGTCAAAATGGATTTGTGATATGTTATGAATCAAGGAAGTTGAAAGAGCATGAAAGAAACTATGCCACTCATGATTTGGAGTTGGCATCCATAGTACATGCCCTGAGTAAATGAAGACACTACCTCATGGGAAAGAGGTTTGAGCTAAGAACAGACCGCAATGGTCTGCAATATTTATTTGATCAGCCAAATCTAAATGCTAGGCAAAGCAGATGGTTAGAATTTCTAAGCGAATATAACCTTGATATAAAGCATATCAAAGGGAAAGAAAATAAATTCGTTGATGCACTCAACAGGAGGGTGCATGAACTACGTGCTACAACCATCAACATGTATTAGACTGATGTTAAAAGAAAATTTCTGGAGGCTGCAAATACAGATCTACAGTACAGAGAATTGGTAGCAATGCTACAATAGGGTAAGATACTTCGAAAGATGGATATTTATAAGTTGGGAGTAGATGGAATACCGCTGCACAAGAACAAAATTTTCGTACCAAATGTCTAGGACTTGAAACGTATAATTTTGCATGAGATGCATAATGTTCCTTATGCAGGGCACCCTGGATATCAGAAAACCATAGCAGCGGTCAAGAGCCAATACTTTTGGCCAGGTATGAAGAGAGAGATAGCATAATACATCACAAGATATATGGAATGCCAGAAAGTTAAAGCAGAACATAGGCACCCAACAGGGTTGCTGCAACCTTTTCCCATTCCTGAATGGAAGTGGGAAGTGGCGACATTGGATTTTATTACGGGATTGCCTAGAATAGGCAAGCTGCATGATTCGATCATGGTGGTAGTGGACAAGCTTACAAAAGCTGCCCATTTTATTCCACTAAAAACTACTCACAAGGCAACAGATGTTGCTGATATTTTTATGAAGGAAATGGCATGATTGCACGGAATTCTTAAACGATTGTGTGTGACAGAGACTCGAAATTCACCTCGAATTTCTGGAAAGGATTGTTCAAAGGATTCAGAATGAATCTGAAATTTAGTACAACTTACCATCCTAAGTCTGATGGATAGACAGAAAGAGTGAACAGGGTGATAAAAGATATGTTGAGAATGTATGTGATGGACAAACCATCGAAAAGGGAAGACTACCTACATTTAGTAGAATTCGCTTACAACAATGCGTATCAGACATCATTGAAGATGAGCCCATTTGAAGCACTTTACGACAGAAGGTGCAATACTCCAGTAAGTTGGGATAACCCAGCTGATAGAACAGTCGTCGGGCCAGAGTTGCTCAAGGAGATGGAGGACCAAATATTAAAAATTAAGCAGAATTTGAAAGATGCCCAAGACAGACAGAAAAGTTATGCTGATAAAAACAAAATCCACAAAGAATTCAAAGTGGGTGATCATGTTTTCCTAAAAGTGAAAGCTAACAAGAGTTCCCTGAAGATGGGAAGCTGCGCTAAGTTAGCAGCCAGATTTTGTGGACCATTTGAAATCCTAGAGAGGATTGGTCCAGTTGCTTATATGATTGCATTGCCTGCATCTATGTCTATTCATAATGTCTTCCATGTATCATTGCTAAAGAAATATGTACCCGATGCTAATCATGTTATTGATTGAAATGTGATTCAGGTGGAGCAAGAAGACGCTTTTCAAGTGCATCCGGTGCACATTTTGGACCAGAAAGTCAAACAGCTCCGGAACCGAGCCATAGGGCTTGTAAAGGTTCAATGGATCCGGTACGGTCCTGAGGATGCTACTTGGGAGCATGAATATGCAATGCAGACAGAATGCCCACATCTTTTTGAAGATTTTTGAAAAATCTGATATATATGGGTGTATGATGCACTGAGGATAGTGCATAAATAAGGGGAAGGGATTGTAATATCCCTCGAATGAACCCAATTGTAAATGTAATATAAATATACTTAAGTTGGTGAGTTGTTTTGACCTCATTTGATAATGCACATCATGTGGCATAGTGCGCACATGAACTGCGCAGTAAAATGATGTAATATGCACATCGCAAGATACCACGTGCAGTAACTAAAGTGCGCGCAACCTTGAGGACAGTGGATACCGCTCACAGTAACTAAAGTGCGCACAATATTAAGGTCAACAAACCTTTATGCATATGATATGCATTATAGGCTGGTGAGCCATTATTATAAGCCGACATGCTTATGTTTTGGTATTAGGCCAGAACGCCTAGATGTCAAGGGCCAATGTGTGTACTTTGTACATGACTCATGATTAATATAAAATACATCATTGCGCGTAGTCCAACCACGATAAAAGAGATGGGGGAATGAACTTCAGCAGTTAGGGAAAGGGAGGGCCAAAAGTCAAGGGAATATTATATTAATATTTCCTAAAACATAAAGTATGGATAATTATTTTATCCTAAGTTCTAAAGTTGGGGACAACTGGACAAAAGTAACTTCTGATATGACAAGTGTCAAGTTGGGGACATGCATTCATATCATGGGGGAACTTAGCTCATTGGGAGATTTCTCAAAGATACCTTATGAACAACATTAGAGGACCATCATTCTGACCATCGCTTATCACAAAGAGTTCACAGTGATTCATGTACACACTAAGTTATTCAGTCAATGATTCCATGACCATTTCACTCATACATTCTGTTATCCTTGAGACAACCATTTCACCTTTCCGAAGCCTATTTACGCACCCTTTTTGGTTGGTATACCTGGTTAGCTTGGAGTAGGATTGAAGAAGCGGGTTGTCAGGCCCGTGAGCAATTCTCTGAGTGAGAAAATTGATGGGGATTGATTCTCGAAGGTGCTAAACTGTAGGTACAACACTCTGAGACTTCCGGTCTGGCCTGTTGCTAAAGCTCTGGAAATGAAGTGGGGCAGCCGAGGGACTGTTGAGCAGAGAAGGAGCACACTTCCTTGGGTGGGACATGCATGTGGGGAATGAGAGGTTGTAGGTTGTTAGTTGAGTGAGCACCTAAGACAGAGTCTTTCCTTTTGTCCATGAGCCTTAGCCTGGATATGAACCTTTTACCCTGGGTGGAGTCCAGTCCCAACTCGGGGGTGACTCACTATTGAGAGTGATGAACAGTGTAGTCTATGGTTGGGAGGTTCATAGACGGTCTGTAAGAAGTTGGTGAAAATCTTTCTAATATAAGTACCAATTGTGTGATAAATTGATATGTTGTTTTGTTATTTACATGCCTATGTTACAATTTTATCATATATGTGATTATGATTGCTTTTGTGCTTATGGGTAATTTCCTGTAAATGATGCATATCAGTAGTTACCTATATTTCATTATAAAGGTTGTATATTAGAGAAAGTAATTGTTTGTTTATGTTTAGATGTAAAGCTTGCGCGAGCGTGCTGTATGTGTATGTTTTAGTTGCATGCAGTTTAAAGAGTAAATTTATGTGGCATTTCCTAGTTGACTACTGGGTATGCTACTGTATGTTCTGCAGTATGGGAACGAAAGTGTTCCCTTAGAGTAGCATGGTCCGCCCTGATGGCTGGGAATGTTACCGACTGTTATCAGAGCATGAGTGGTTACTCTGGAGTGGCGTACCCCGGCTTGAGGTTGGCCGGGGGGATCGTTACAAGATCAATGGCTATTATTTAATTCAATAATGCTAATTAAAATATTTCTTTAAATAAAACTCAACTCACTAATAAAAACATTTTACTTTAATAATTCCTTTAATTAAAATAAAATATCAAGATAGAAAGCTTTGGATGACTCTAAACATTTAAACATGTGTGGAAGTACCCGTGGGATGCTACAAACATCAACACCAAATGGGTGAAGTCTTTGTGCCCTGCACTAAAATAAGTGCAAAAATCTGAAAAGTGAAGTCTTTTAGTATGAATATTAAATAGCCTTTCTATGGTTGGGCATATTATTTTGTGCTCGTGCTTTACATTATTTTTTTGGTTGGTATTTCTGATGCATTAGAGTGCTACAGGTTGGTTTTGATTCTTATGTTATGGACACACTTGCAACTCTTTTGTTTTGAACCAATCCGAGGTGATTTTAGTTCATAATTTGTTGTTTCTGCATATGTATAGGTATTTGGTTGGATCTTGGTCATTCTAAATCTGATCTTGGCATTTGGAGTCATTGGGATTTATGTCAACTTGCATATTGGAGGAAGAGGTTGAAAGATCCCCTAGAGTAGAAGTGTGTAATATCTTAAGACAAATTAATGATAAAATTGGTTGGAACAATTATTTGAATTGGCCAAACAACATGGCTGTTTACATTTAATGTATTGTTTGTGGGCTTCTTCTAAAGAAAATAAATAGGTAGGCTTGCTCTAGATGTTGAATTCATTGATGGGCCTGGCATAACTATTAAGGTGGCGAATACTGTCAAAATATTGGTAACATTGAAAAGTAAAAATGAAGAGGAAAGTGAAAAATGACCAAGACGAGAATGATGACAACTAGAAAGGTATAGGAAAGAAGAAGGTGAGGAAAATGTGTCTTCTAAAGACGGGAGAAGAAAAACAATGAAGGTTATGATGCAAGATGTGGTTGTGAGATGACAAGGATGATAAAACTGGTAATGACAAGAAAGAAAAAGGTGGCAGTGGTGGGGATGAGGATGAAGAAGAAGGGGGGAGAAAGAAGAAGATGATAATGGGAAGATGAAGATGAAAAAACCAAGGAAGATGAAGAGTCTATACAGCGGCTAAAAAATCTAAAGAAATAAAATGTCTTTTAAACATGAACACTTTTTTTTAGATCAGAGTTGGAGACTTAGTTCCTCCCAATCCCCTATCTTATTATTGGAATCTATTTGTATTGAAATTAATGGAATATCACTCTTAGAACATGTAACTTTAAGGATTCTCAATTTAAGATGTCAAAGACACCTTCTTGTGAGAATCTAACCTGGAAAACTCCCACCCACTGATGGCTAAACCACATCTCAGCCAACAGCTGAACCACAGCTCAGCCAACTACTTCTAGTGATATTATTGAAACTATCCAGCTTAGCAAGTTCTAAGTTTTGTTAGACCCGGGGGTGAAGAGCAATTAGAAATATCGAAAATGTAAAGGAAGTTTTTTTATGTGAGGTTACAAGTTCAAAACCCCCTCCTTATCCTGTGTGTTGCTTACACTGAAGAAGTTTTGAAAATTTTAATTTTTTCATAGTTAAAAAAAAATCCTTACACAGATGGGATTTTGGGATTCATTTGACATCTTTTCTCTTTCTATTCTCAATACTGAGACACAGAAAATTGTTCCAGCATAGTTCGAAGGAAAACTTTTGTCCTTCATAACTTTTTTCAAAATTTCCTGAGAAAAGTTTCCCAGAGTTTTTCCAATTTTCCAAGTTGTTCACCATTGTCAAATTATTTTCACTATTTGGTAGTGGTCCACCAGTAAGTTGGTGTGAGCTTTTAGGTCAGATGTGATTCTCAACGCATTCTTACCCCAACCAAAATTTGTTAGGATTGAAAGTCTTGTTGGGCACTGTTTATGCAACTTGGTTGATTGCTTGGTATGAGCGATCTGAGTTTTGATCAAGTGAACAAATTTTGGATAGAAAATGGTTACTATTACGTGCAAAAGGTCGGGCTCTTTACAAAAAGGATATTCAGTGGCATATTCCAGACTTGACATATTCCTCAATGGTATTTTCCAGACTTGACTGGTGGATAGTGGGGGTGGTTGATGGCTCATTTGCTAGATGACATTTACTCAATTAAAAAACTCTTAATTTTGCATTAAAAAATAAATACTACTTTGACATAAATGGTACCCAATAAATAAATACTGACAGAAATGGTGGTTATAATATACTTCAAACATAAATGGTTATTATAAGGCTAACAATATACAACATTCTGCCCAGCATTGAATGCTGCTGCAGATACTATATACATAGTCCCAGATACTTGTGTATATCAAGGAGATTAGACCGTGTATATATAATTTAAAAATAAATATTATTGTTGGTCTTTATTATATTGTAATTTAAGTTTTAAATGAATGATTTAAAAACAAATATTATTTAATATTACAGTGGTTATTGTTATTATTAATATTAAGTTTTAAATAAATAATTTAAAAATAAATATTATTTAATATTTTGAGGATACATACTTAATCCAATCCTTTTTTCTCTTTGGATTTGATTTAATATTGATATTGATATTTTTTTTTTTTTGTTTGGGGATCGCACCCGGCTTGAGCCACACCAACCCTTAACATGGTTGGATTTTTTGTCCCCTCAGGTTTCGAACTGGTGACTTTAACATCACGGAGTGGCTTAACAACACACTCCATCACCGACTGTCCTACACCTCAGGGACAATATTGATATTGATATTAATATTTAATACAATATTGATATTAATAATATAATATTGATTTAATAAAATAATAATAATAATAATAATAATAATAAGTGGAATTAACATTTTTAAATTTAAAAATAGTTTAAATTAACTTAAATTTTAAGAGTTAATTTAAGTATTTAGATTTGTTAAAAAACTTAGAGAAATAAAAATAAAAATTCATTTTAATTTTAAAAATTAATTTAAGTGTTTAAATTTATTAAAAATTTAAAAGTATACACTTATATTATAATGTATGTATATTCATTAAGTGTTTGGATTTATTAAATGTTAAAAATATTGGTAATACATATAAATCATTAAGATTTATCTTAATTTTGAAATATAAAATATGATTAAATATTTGTATTAATTTTTTTTAATGGTTAATATAATTATCTTTACAAATTTAATTTAATAAATTTAAGTATATTAATAATGATAATCACCATCAATTATATTTAGTATTTTAGATTTAATTTAATATTGATAAATATAATAATTTTCATAAATTTACTTTAATATAAATAAAAAGTAGATAAAACTAATATATTAATCACCACCATTTAATTTAATATGATCATCATAAATTTAATATATTTAATATGAAAGAAAATATGGATAAATCTAATATATTAATTACCATCAACTATATTCACTATCTAAAAATTAATTTGTTATTAATAAATATGATAGTCATCATAAATTTAATATCAAAGGAAAGATAGATGAAGCCACTATATTAATCACCACCAATTATATTATTAGAGATAAATTATAAGGTATATATACATTATTATTAGAGATAAATTATTAATAGCTTAGAAATTATAAGTTTAGGCATTAAAATTTATAACAATAAGAGAAGAGGTAATAATAATAATAATTTGTGATTGGTTTTTTAAATTATAAAGTTGATGTTATTTATGTGATGGTTGGTATTCAAACAGTAAATGGTACTTTAGTTAATTTTCGAATAGTACAATTTTGTAAATGGTTTTTTAAAATGTAAAATTGGCTTTATTTTGGATGGCAACATCGAAATAACATTAAATTGTATAGTGACATTTTTCTAGATGGTTGTTTGTATTCAAATAGATGGTTGTTTGTACTGTAGGTGAAATAGTACTAAATTGTAAAGTTGGCTTTATTCTAGGTGGTGGTTGGTATTCAAATGACAAATGATAGGTGACACTATTTAGTTCCTCTTACCTGGAATAAGGACAATTTTTGTAAATGGTATTCTAAATAGTAAGTGGCTGATGGCATCATGAAAATAACACTCATTGTTATTAATTAAGTTAACGTTTATTCTCAACAATATTTATCCTTATCCATAGAACCTTCTTGGGAGGTCTCCAATCAACAATGATAACAATGACAATTTAAATGTAGATTTGATTTAAGCTTATGGGAACCTCCAATCTATTGTAATGTAGATTGATTTAAGGTTCTGGGACCTCCAACTTTGTAATGTAGATTGATTTAAGATTTCAAATATGGAAGCTATCCATAAATATTTTGGATTATCAACGTTATGAATTTTGAATTTTCAATAGATTTTGGGCATAACCTATATCCATCATTAGGGAGAAAAAAAATTAGGAAAGAATAATTTATGATGTATGGAAATAAATAGATGGAAAAAAGAAATGGAATGGACAAAGAGTAGAGACATAAATAATAGATAATAAAAAATATAAAGAGTGTCTAAGATTTACTAAACTTAAGGCTAACATAAATAAGATGGATGAAGAAAAAAGTTGACAAAATAAAATAAAATTGTTTTAATAATAAGACAATAGAAAATATAGAGAAATTAACAAAGTTAAATAAATAAGTAATTGAATGAGGTAACAAAATTTGTCCCATCTTACAATGGTTTATTTATTTGGCGTTAATATTTTTATTTTCTATTATCTTATTGTTATTGTTCTATTGTGTTCACAACAACTCCCCTAAATTTTGAGCAAAACTTGGGGCTCCACCTCAATTTTTACTAATCTCGATATGCTTCTTCCTTTATACACATTGACTTTGATTTCTTATTGCATGACTACATATGATGGTTAAGATAAATAGGCCTTTAAGATTGATTTGCTCGGTTTTGACTTAGCTGTTTTATTGAGTTTTCTTCCTACTTCGACCTTGATTGATTCCCTTTAATTGACTTTCCTTTGCCTATTTTTTATTTTTTTTTCAAACTCTCATAGCCACATGATTTCCATATCTAGGATGTTCTTCAAATCATACCTATTTTCACTTTGTTTTCTATGTCATCCTCTTGACTTGGAAATCAACCCTGACTTTCGAATCAAGTTTTACTTCAACTTTTTATTTGTTTGAATTTTTCGATGCTTCCCTTTGGTTTGATTTTTCTTTACCGCCTCGAAACTTTAGCCACCTTGATTTGATAATCGACCTAGATGGCCAAATAAAATACCTATTACACTAACTTTAGTGTGAAGGGATTTTGATTTTGGAATCATCCTTGATCTTTGAATTAGACCCCTCATGCATTTCTTAGATTCTTTCTTTTTGTTCAAGAGTTTATTTTACTTTGATTTGATTGAATGTATATTCTTGAATTCAAACTTTTCTTCCTTATTTTGAAAAATTAGCTAAGTCATAACCTTCATGGGTCTCAATTTCTCATTTGGATCCAATCGTTAAATTGGGCTTCCATTGCACCTATACACTGTTGCTTCACCTTGATTTGGGAATCGACCACAATTTCTAGATTGGACCCTATCATTGTTGTTCATATTGTATGGATTGAATGGACTCTTGATCTTGTTCAATTTTCTTCTCTTTATTATGCTTTTTCG
>ML784892.1:0-30308 GCA_009831015.1 Picea engelmannii | reverse complement strand
TTGCACCTATACACTGTTGCTTCACCTTGATTTGGGAATCGACCACAATTTCTAGATTGGACCCTATCATTGTTGTTCATATTGTATGGATTGAATGGACTCTTGATCTTGTTCAATTTTCTTCTCTTTATTATGCTTTTTCGAATTGTGTTCTGTATTTTCTTTTGAAAAGCACTTGTCCAAATCATGTTGAAACTCTAAATCAAGCCCTTAGTCACTAAAGAACTTTAACTAATACTTGAGTTAGTGATCGATTTCAATTTCTCAATCAACTTATGTTTCACAAGGTCTTTGTTTTCACATGTAAATATTTTCAAACAAGTTTGATTATAACTGGGCTCTTCATTCCCAAACTTGGTGTCATAGAGCTTTGATTCTAAAATTGGTTCTGAGTTCTAAATTGGACCCACACCAAGTGAACTCACACCCCAATTTCTTGATCGAGCCTATCCTTAATTATAAAAGTGTTAAGGGGTCTCAATTTTCTCCATTAGTCTTGATTCATAGATTGTTCTCCCATTATTTCCAATTGTTTGCATGAATGAAAATTTAATGAAGTTGAATTGGCATATATGAAGTATGCAAGTGATTTTTACTTGTACATATGCCTTCGAACATGATTTATAGATGCCATATGCTTAAACCATCACCTTTTGAACTTGAGTCATTAAATGATTCCCAGAGTATGAGTTGTAATAACACATGCCACAATTTTTGGTTTTATGGGAAATTATCACGATATGACAATATATCCCTATTAAGTTATAAAGTAACACTCAAGGTAGCAGACCTCTAAAAATTTCAGTTTGACATTCAGGGGAATGAATATGACCTTTCCATGCAAGTCTCTTTCCTGGTATTACGAGTTTTGATCAAGACCGAAGAACACATCATGGTTAATTCAACATGCAGCTCAAATTGGAGTCAATATTGTGAAAAACCTGCAAACTTGTCTAATTTGGGTGATTTAAAGAAAATCTGCTAGTTTTAAGTTGATTTTTTGGATTTACTAACATTTTGAAAGAAATTTTGTCTAGCCTCCAAGAGACATGGGAAAAGGAAAGTAAGCCCTTAGGAAATATCAGATGCAGGTCAATTACAAGTGATTCTCATACTTGAAGATCTCGAGGAGATAATAGTAGTCAACTTGGGAGATGTTGGAACTATAGGAGAGAAAGCATAGAGAAAAGAAAAACATATAGCTAGAGGAGAAGAAATACTAATGGAAAATTATGGATCCAACTATCAAATTCCTCAATTCATCGAATATGCCTTCAAAGTGTAGAATGAATTGAACCTACTGCATAGGGGATTTTACATCAAAGCACAACATCTATAGACCTTGAGGATAGACATAGCACAAGTCAAGAAATATTTCCAAGTATGGGAGTTGGAGTATCAACAAGATAACCTATAGTTTGTTAGGGTCAAAGATCGAAATATTGCACATGGTGAAATTCCCCTTGAAGTTCCCACTATTCCTGCACATGTTCTAAAATAAGTGGAGTGTGACCTTAGATAGTGGAAGAACATATCCCTTGGGTCTCTTCAAGGAATTACTTGAGATGTCAAGAGTTTTGCTAAGATATTTCATAACATAGAAAATATAATAGAGAACTACAACCCCCCTTCTTTTAGACCCATGAATGAATTCATTCCTCATGCACATGTGTTCAAAGATGTGGAGGTATATGTTTTCCCCAACATGAAAGGTATAATAGATCTTCCTGAGGTTAATGAATCAACTATCTAGAGGCTCCTACTAGGTGCATAACATTAATTAAGACCATACTACCTAAAATGGAGAAACATGAGAAAAGGATAAACAACAACATCATGTTGTATAGAGTTTTTCTTTGGATGCATACCTTTTCTCATAAGGAAACAATTTTCTTAGATTTTGAGGCATGGGTGGCCTTTGTGAGAAAGTGGAGAAGGAAAAGAGAAGAAGCTTCATCAAGTTAGATGAGAGGTCATCTTATAGAGAAAAAGTTCAAACAACCAAAAGGAGAAGGAGAATGGTCAAGTGGAATGTCAAATTAGTAAAAGGAAGTCAAATCATCATAGAGGAAAAGAAGACAAAGTGATAGAGATAACAAATAGGAAAGGAGGGGAAATGAATCGTCACCTAGGTGTCTAAAGTTCATATGTTCCCCCCTCTTCTTTTTCTTCTATAAATCAGAGGAATTCAAATTGTAAAGGGTTTTTTTCTTGTGCATATTGTATACTTTTATATGAAGTGTTAATAAATGAGAAGCCACTACTGGCCAAACTTTTTGGAGACAAACTAAAGTTTTGAAATGTGTGATTTATGGAACTTTTTCTGCTAATTTACTTAATTTTGGAATGATGGACCATATTTTTTTATAGTGCAAAATTTTGTCACTTATAAGTAACTTGTTTATTTAGTTTATCTCATAGATTTATTATATATATCCTTAATCATGACACTGTAATCAGTTGGTCATTAATGGAATTTTCTATAATATCGTTGATTATTTAGATTATTGCTTTTATTTTCCTATGTAACTTTTTACTAAAGTTTGAAAGAAACAAGATATTTGGTGTTGTGTTTATATCATTAGTTTTGTTAGTTATCCTAGTCATCATTCCACATTCTACATATTAGATTAGTTTCATTCATTTATTGCATTTAAAAATACATAAACATTGTATTGGGTCGCAACCAATAAAAATCCAACAAAACTAACTGCAAGTGGTTCATCCATAAACCACACAGATTCCCTATTCCAAACAATATAAAGTTTATTGAGACCTTTGATCCAAGATTATTCCCACAACCAATCCAAAATTGATGGTCTCAAAAGATGATGAAAATATTTTCATGTTGAAGAGATACTCAAGAGCTTTCCAACACAATTTGAACGGGGTCAAATAGACACAATATGCAAAAGTTATGGCCTGCTAAAGTTAAGAACAAACAAAGAAAAAAGGCACAGTGTTGATGTCACATGTTGACACATGGCAAGGTATGGTGTTGAAACGTTATAAAGTTTAGTACTGAAAAGTGTCAAGGTCAAGTGTTGACACATGGCAAAGTTTGGTATTGAAATGTGGCAAGAAACTACTGACATGCGGACCAATGACATGCTGACTCGCGAACCAATGATAGGCCGACATGTGTACCATTTTGAGGCTGACATGTGGACCATTTTGAGGTTGAAATGTGGACCATTCTATAGCTAACATGTGGACCATTCTGCAACAGACATGTGGACCTATTGGGAGGCCTCGATGTGGAATTAATGAATTGAGGTTGGTTGATATTTGAGTAATCACATCTAGATTTAAAAATGATATTGTTGACCAACCATAAATGAACCTTGTCTAAAGTGCCAACATACATTTAACCACCCACGAATATTTCAACCAGCACTACCATACATGGTATGGTAACCCATATTACATGATTTTATTATAATATGCAATACAATATTCAAAATGAGCATAAAGTGGCTATGCACAGCGGATGTGGGATAAATCCCCAATGTTTGGCAATAAAATATGGGAAGGGTGGATCCAAGGGGATTTGAACCTCACCCTTCTCTACCAAAATTAAATTCTCTACCGCTATCAATCAACCTCCAATAGAGAGAAAATAGAGCCACCCACTTTGATCATGGATCAAGAATTTTGGTGGACCAAAAGTTCTTTTTGTGGGGAGGTATGATCCAAGAGGATCTTCATGTTCGACAAATTAAAGTTGGTTCTATTTCTACCAAAATTGTTTGCACAACGAAGGTCTCATGGGGAACTTTCCAATGCAATTTGAATGAGGTTAGGAGGAATTCGAATGCGAAAGATATGGCTCATTGATGTTTTGGAAAAAATGGAGAAAACATAAAATGAAATTATTAATACTTATTTTGAGCTTAGGTGCTTTTGCATTATTGTATTTTTCATTGTAAAACGAAAATGATTGGTGTAAGATCCTATCATGTGAAGTCTAACTTGTCTCTTGCTACCACATGACAAATGAAAATATTGGTAAATGCCAAAAAATAATTTGTACTCATGTGTGTAAAGATAAGAATGATGGTAAATCCAAAGCTTTCTTGATTCAAGGCTTGCATGCCAAAACTGTAACTTGTATGAGTTTTGTAGTGATTCCTCCGACTATTACTACATAGCATCCTTCTACACCTGTGGAAATTCCATTGACAGAGGTTGAATGAAAATATTTATTGGCTGATGAAGTCCATTCAAATAATGTTGGGGAGATATGCTAATAGTCGACAGTTGAAAAGAAAGAGGCTTCACTAGAAAAAAATTGATAGTGCTTCAGGTAATTGCTGGGATATTTCTTTCAATTATGACATTGAAACAACTATAATGATTGACACTTTTTTTATTCATAATATGACCCATTGGCTATCATTTATTAATATTCATTGATGGTATGCATACAAGTGGTTTTATAGTGTCATTGACTATTTTTGGATTGAGAATGTGAAAAATGAAAGTGAGGTCCACAAGAAAGTGATGGATTTCCTTGCATCTAAGTCTAAGTTGGAAGAATATAATTCTATGTCCAAGTCTATGTTGATGTTATTTGTCTTCAATTGATATAGTTAGACTTAAAAGGAACTGTTGCGGAGTATGTGCCAAGAATGTTCTTTTCTTATGAATTCATGAACAATATTTGTATATTTCCCATTTACGAACATGGTGGCAGTATTGATAAATATGTATCTTTGAAGAGGTTGGTTTTATCACAATGGATGGATATTGTACAAGTGAGGAACTTGTATCCTCACTTGATTTCTGAATGAAACCAAAATTTTGGTGGTCCAAAAGATTCTTAGTGTGGAGGATTGATCTAAGAGGATTCCCACAACTGATCCAAAAATAATGGTCTCAAAAAATGATGAAAATATAATCATATTGAAGATATGGTCAAGATATTTCCAACACAATTTGAATGGGGTCAAATGGACATCGTATGAAAAATTTATGGCTTGCTAAAGTTAAAGACAAATAGAGAAAAAATGCACAGTGTTGATGTCACATGGAAATATTTGTGCCTCCATGTGGTAAAGAACAACAGATGGAACGAAATCCAAAAATCAAATCTAATCTCAAGTATTCTATATAAATGAAATTCTAACATGACAAGGCTAGAAGCCTACCTCATTAGAATGTTTGAAGAAGACCACCGTTGAGCGCGCGACCCAAAGATTTATACCTGCAACTTTTCCTCAATAACCAAGATATGCAAGCATGTGGTGCTAATATATAATGCCAACATATAAATTAGCATAATCCATTAAAATACATGACAAATAAGCCCATGGAAAGTAATTCAAATATTTTCAAGATATCAATTGGATGAGAAAATAGTATTTCTATTAAAGTAATCAACAAAAGTACATAGGTGACAAAATTATGTAACGACACATATCGGAACTGAGAAACTAAGTCCCTCTAGTTGGGCCTCCACCACTTCAATCCTCAAAGTCAAGATCACATGTAGGATTCAATGAGGTTCTCCATCACAAAGTAGGAAGAGCTTGGGGGTTGAACACAAGAAGTTCAGACATTCAAGGACAAAGGGATGCGGACTCAATATGAAATGAAATTTATCAAGAGTGTCTTTTCTCTCAAAGTTGAATTGTCGATTAGTCTTGGATATGGCTCAATTTATAGACTCCAAATGGAACTGAAGGGTCGAGTCAGAGCGTTTCCAGTGTATGGAAGCTCAAGGATCATGGATCTCGTCACATGGCATGAAAAACCGACATAATTTTTAATTTTTTAGCACCAAACCCAATGTACGTGGGCTGCAGTGGATAAACCTACATATACACTTGTTGTATAATTGATAGGGCACACATATGTAGAAAAATGTGTATTTCAGATTTGTAGTGAACAAATAGGGGACTTCAAGTCTACAAAGGGAAATGGAAGGCCATCCAAGCAAGCTGCATGGAGTGAGGAAAAATTTGTTGTAACAATGGTCACATTATTTTCCATTATTTTAATTATAGGTTCTAAGAATCAGGGAGGAAATGTACAATGAGGAAGAAACAATAATTATGGTCTCATCAAGAGCATCATGGAAATTTATTCCTAATGTATTCCATGAGGTAATACCATTATATTGGATAAAACCTTTGTTGATATTACAATTAATGAACACTACATGTATGCTTGTGATGATCTCAAATAATGTGCCTTATTAGGGTATTTTGTGGGAGGGTCCCCCTTGAATATGTCATTAACCCCTAGGTGAAATAGGCTTAAGAGATACATGGTTGGTTCTACACTACCACTTGAAGCTTTACCAAGGGATTCCCAAGGTGCCAAGCCACAACTACAGGTCTCTGATACTTCCTATCCAACCTATTCCTGAAGCCTCAGAAGGGAAGTGGGGCAACTGAAGGACTATTGAGAAGAAAAGGGGAACACTTCCTGGGGTGGGACAAGAATGTGGGGAATGAGAGACTATAGAATGTTAGTTTGAGTTGGCACCTCAGTCTGAGTTTTTATGTTGTCCGAGAGACCTTAGCTTGTTTAGGATTTCCTTACCCAGGTGGAGTTTATCCCTAGCTTAGGGGTGACGTGTTGCTGAAAGTTTATGAGAAGCACAGTCTAAGGCTATGAGGAACATGGAAGGTCTGCACACAATCGATGCTCTTTTAACCAAAGATAAGTTTTTATCTTGTGAAAATTTATATGTTGTGTTAATATTTATGCATTTATTCTCATGGGTATTTATTGCATATGCTATATATGTATATAGTTATTGTTATCCGCCTTAATCTGAGCATTTGCAGAAGTATATTAGTTACTTAAATGGTATCATAGTTTGAAAAATTTTGTGTGGAATTTCCAAACATGAGTCTGGGGATGCTTCAATGTGGTATCAGAGCCCATTTTTCAACACTGAGACTGCATGGGCCATTTATCAGAATGCAGAAGTGAAATCGTAGATTATGTAGGAAAATTATTTGACAAAAATGTTGGAAAGAGTGTGTTTGCAACTTGTTTGATTAAATTACTATGGTGAAAATTGAGAAATTTCACTAGTAATTTGTAAGAATCAAGCCCATAAACTAACAATCTCCAATTTAAATATTTAATTGGGTGAATTTGAGCCTGTAATTGGCTAAATTTTATGTTCACAATGAGCTTGGGTGAAATTGGATGAAGTTGAGAAAATTTCCAGTTTCAGTAGTGGAATTATGGAGAAAATTTGACAGGAAGGCGGGGAGGGGGTTGAATTTCATGTGTCAATGTTAAATTGGTGTACATGAGGCTGGAATTGATAGTATATAACTATACACAAATCTTCAATGGTGGTCGATAAAAGAAAAAGTGGAATTGGGCAAAAACCCCAAAATTCTATCGATAAATTATGGAGATTCAATGAGAAAGATGGCGAATTTCATAGGGCCAAATTTTGTCATTTGAAGATGATATAGAGTTTCAATGGAATCCATTGAAATATTTTCAAAATTAAGTAATATTGGGCATTTTTGGAAATTTTGAAAACAGGCGAAATTCGACAAATTTGGAAGAAAATTTGGGTATTTTCTCGTAAGATGACGTTGGCATGACATGGATTCCACATATGAGATGATGTGGTAGAAGAAATACGTGTACTACCATGGTGGTAGGTAGATTTTTTATGGGAGACAACTGACAAGTGATGTGGAGCCATGTGGCAGGCCAACTGTCAGTCCCATGAAACCGCAGTAAGATATTGGAATTTATCTAAGTTTTAAGCTATTGTGGAGCACGAAGAGAATCAGGGGTATGGAAAAATATATGGCATCCCCACAAACCCGTGAACCCACAGTAAGAAATAGAAAATAGGTTAAGTCCTAAGGATTGGTCGAGCGAACGGGTGGATGGAGCTCTAAGAGTAAAATAAATATGAGATCACCTGAACCCACGATGAAATTTTGAAATTTGACTAAGTGTCAAGACTTCGTGGGTGTGAAGGATATCGCAGAGGTGATGAAGCATAAGAAAATGAATGCGAACCCGCAGTGAGATCTCATAAAATGAGTAAGTATAGGTATATAATGGAAATGGTGGAACACCACTGTGCCTTTTGGAGGAGGAAGAAGTTATAATATGAATGAAATGGACTCATGAAACCACGATAAAATTAAGAAAATTTTCTAAGTATGGGAGCAAGTTAAGGGCTACGAAACATGAGAGTGTATTTTGGAGACTGTGGAAGTTTGAAGGGAAGAAATGAATACCTTAGACCCTCAGTGAAATATTTTAACGGTCAAGATCCAATTCAAAGATAATCGGATGGTGGCTAAGCATCAAAGCTAGAATGCTCGAACTAAGATAATTCTCTTCCCTATCATGCCATTAATAATCTTCCTGCTCAAATATTTTGAAGGGGGACACAAGAACTAGTCATGAGGATTCGTGGATAGTGGAGTCCATGTATTCACTCAAGAATGTATATATATATATATATATATATATAATCCACAAGAAATTAGAAATAAATTATTTCTGATAAAATTATGAAGAACAAAATGGTGTATAAAATGATGGATTTTTAAAATTCTTGTAGCCTTACAAATCCTATTGTTGGATTACTGAGAGGGGGAGTGAATCAATAATATAATTTTTTAATCCTTTTTAACCAAAATATATAAGTGCTTATTATCTTTATGATCAATTTACCATTATCATTCAACAAGTGTAGAATAAATAAACCATGAACAATGAGCAATCATACACTTACATAATACACCAACATTTTTACGTGGAAACCCAATGCGGGAGAAAACCACATAATGTGTTTCCTTATATGTCTTTAAGAATTACATTTATTGAAGCACGAAGTTCCTTTGTTCTCTAGCTGCAACTAGAAGGAGGCTCCAACCCTTTATATTTTTAGGCTACAACTTGAGGGAATCTCCAACTCCCCAATTCTCTGGCTACAACTAGAAGGAGGCTACAACCCCCTATTTTCTCTGGATACAACCGAAAGGTGGCTATAACCACCTATCCTTGCCATGTCCAACCGCCTTGAAATATAAGTGTCAAATAGATGATGAAGCCAATGCCACACTATCACTATGAGATATACCATTGTAAACTTGTACCAATATGTACCAACAACCTATAACCAACCTATACCAATAACCTGTAATAAACCTATACCATTAACCATCTTATACCAACAAATCCCAATAGATATGCGACCTGTATATGTTGCAGCACATGTATGTACACAACCTATCTATATTGTATCCTGTGTATGTATGTGGCATGTCTATACTATAGCCTGCATACACCTTCATAAATCTAGGGTTTTCACCTTTCTAAAACTTAGAAACTTCGAGCCATGAATACCTTCACTGCCTCAGTCACATCCACTTGTAGCCTATCACTGTATCCAATCGGTAACTATGTATCTATGTCTCGCTAGCCATGTGCCATACATGTGAATACAATCATAATCATGTGTAATAAACCTCACATGGACTAGTCATCAAAATATTACTGTTATGCAGCCTCAAAATATACCAACAACTTCAACAACACACCATCACAAAAATCCCTCAACCATGTACCAAAAAAACCCTCAACCTTGTACCAAGAAATACAAGATATTCCTCAACACTCAAACTAACAAGATGTACTAATGATCAATACCAGACATACCAACACTGCATTTTTGTAGATCTGACTCATACAACAAGTGCCATACCACCATCAACCTCTCTAGGGAAAATCATCAATCTCTCATAACCATATATCATGTAGACAACAATATCCAACTACACATAATAATATGACATACCTTTTGAACCTGTGGATAGATATGATGTACCTGATCACTATAAACCTTCTTGGGAACTTGCTTTCAGACTCTAGAGACCTTCCATTCTCATATACTCAAGCTTTCATGGATTTTTCCAACTATACTTGAACTCTTCTTCTTCAGCCCACATATGTACGTGACCTCCTCCATTGCAACCTGCATACACCTAAAAAACTAAGGTTTTTTTAGAAATTATGAAACTTTGAAAGTTTCACCATCAACCCTTCTTTGTTGCCTCAGAATTGCATAACTTCATATGTATCAATGAGTACCTACAATAAACCTTTCAAAAAATAAGAGATATTCAATGCACTCAATAGGTGCTAATAGGAGACCCTTTCTCTCTTATTTATACTCTCCAAGTAGCTTCCTCAAGGGGTTACCTTCTAGCTAACTTTACCCAATTTCCTTCTTTTAGGGATAACCCACTTCTAACCGCTTTTTCCACTTACAACCACTTCATCCAAAAATAGTAAAATCACCACTTCTAGTTGCAACTAATTTATTTTTAAATATTTTATTTTTGCAACAACTTAACTCATGATTAACTCCTAGTTACAACCACTTTGACTAGTAAACTTCTTCTAGGAGTTTCTAGAATAAATCGACTTTTTTTTTTACCTTCTAGGAGATTCTAGATAACTCATGAGGGTTATCCTACTTCACAAGGCCATAAATATCTAATCGTGAGGAGTTATGTGATGTTCCACATATCACCAAAAATAACATGACATGTAATATTCATATAGAATAATCTTACCTACAAATACACTTTATTTTATACCTTTATACCTCAAACAAAATTGATTCACTTAACCATATTGTTGGGGCCACAATCATTTTCTACCGGACTTGCTTCAAGGGTTGACATCAATGAAAACCAACCCAATTAATCAACAATCTCCCCCTTTGGCATTGATGGAAACACTATGATGCAACACTGAAGTCATATTGCTCATGCTCCCCCTGTGACCATTTCTCCCCCTAGAATCATGCCTATGTGCTCTCTCTCTCCAAGCATCTAACTCTCCCTCCATGCATATGATAAATATATCCCCCTTTGACATCAATGGAAAAGGTAACTTTTCGTCTGGGGATGCTCCCCCTGACTGAACTCTCTCCAAACCGAACTGTCCTATTTATGATGCTTTTTAGTGTAAATCTAAGACATATAAGAATAGCATTCAAAATTCATTGTGGGGAAAAAACTATACCAAGTTTTTGACGAAGATACTCAAACTCTTCCCTTGGAAGCGATTTTGTAAAGATGTCTACAATCTGTTCTTTGGTCCCAACATACTCAACTGGAATGTTCTTCTTTGCAACCTATTCCTGTAGAAAATGATACTTGATTGGAATGTGCTTCATCTTGGAGTGCATCACTAGATTCTTTGAGATACTGATGGTGCTTGTGTTATCACAATATATTGGAATGGGCTCATCATACTCAACCTGTATATCTATCAAAGTTTGTTTCATCCATAGAACCTGTGTACAACATGTCGTTGCTGCGATATACTTTGATTCAGTTGTAGACAATGATATTGATGATGATTTCTTTCTTATCCAAGATACCAAACACTCACCCAAGTAGAACGCTTCTCTACTTGTACTTCTTCGGTCATCAATGCAACCTGCCCAATCTGCATCTGTGTAGGAAATAAGTGATAGCTCCTTTCCTTTTGGATACCATAATCCAAATTCTTTTGTACCCTTGAGATATATGAATATCCTCTTTACTGCTAGAACATGTGATTCCTTATCCGTTGCTTAAAACCATGCCACCTGTCCAACTTCCTTCATTACATCTAGTCTGGATGTTGTCACATAAAGTAAGCTTCCAATCATTGAATTGTACTTCCTATGATCTGTAGACTTTGAATCATGATATTTACTTAACTTGCAACTGGTCTGCATAGGAGTATTGGTTGGTTTGAAATCTTCCGTTCCGAACCTCTTTAGCATTTCTATGATCTACTTGGTTTGAGAAATAAAAATTCCTTGGTTGCTTTGACATATATGAAGACCCAAAAAAAAGGATAATTCTCCAAGTAATGACATTTCAAATTCATTTTACATATCCTTTCCAAATTTTTGGTTCTTCCTTTCATCATCACTTCCAAATATAATATCATTAGCATAAAATTCAATTAAAAAAATACTATCTTAATTTACCTTGATGTAGAAGTTGTTGTCTGCATTTCCTTTCCTGAACCCTTGCCATTGTAAATCTGTCCATTCTGGAATACCATGCTTCTGGGGCATGTTTGAGACCATAGAAGGCCTTCTTCAACCTGAAAACATAATCTTTATTCAATGACAACCGAAATCCTTCTGGTTTGTCAATGTAGACTTCTTCTTCTAAATCTCCATTCAGAAAGGTTGATTTCACATCCATCTGATACACTTTATGTTAGACTATCTTGTCATTGATATTAAAGGATTGATGTCAAAGGGTTGATGACAAGTAGTGTCATCATGATGTGTAATGTCTTAGATGAATTGATGTGTAGATGGATTGATGTGTTATCATTGATGTAAAGGTTGATCATTGTTGTAGCATTGTATCATTGATGTCTTGTCATGGTTTATAGGAAGTACCAAATGTATGAAATCCAAAGTGGTCCCTTATGGTGAAATCCCTCATGGGAAGGCATTTTGAAAAGTTCAAATGGCTAAGTGGTTGACTAATCTTAACATTGTGGTTAAGGAACCCAAGTTTGGTTGATGAATAATGTAGTGAAGATCATTGAATTTGTAGGTGAGACTATTCTAGATGGATAGTACATGTCATGCAATTTCTGGTGATATGTGGTACGTCACACAATTCTTCACAGTTAGGGATATATGTCCTTGAGAAGTTGGAGAACCCTCATGAGTTGTCTAGAAGCCCATAGAAGGTCAAATAAGTCAAATTATTCCATAAGCTCCTAAAAGAAGTTGACCAATCAAAGTGGTTAGTCATGGGTTAAGTGGTCGCAACAAGAAAAAAATTAAAAATAAGTTATTTGCATATAGACGTAGATATATTATTATTTGTGGATAAAGTGGTTGTAAGTGGACAAAGTGGTTAGAAGTGGGTTAGCCCCAAAAGAAGTAAGTTGGTTGGATAATAATACCTAGAGGAAGCTACTTGAAGAAGTATAAATAATAGAGAAAGGGTCTCTTATGGAAATGAATCTTTGGAGTATAATGAAGATATATTTTGGTGAAAGATTCATTGTAGGTACTCAGGGATGCATCAGAAGTTCCACTTGTGTTGAGTCTCAATTTTGACACTTATAATGCCCTATATTACCCTCTATCTGAGCCTATTTTACCTATGCTATGAGTATATACTTGATTGTTTCTTCCATAAATACACTTGATGACCTTGTTCATGTGCATAGAGAGGTAACTTATGATTAAGGCATGATTTGTTTAGTTTTCTTGAGTTAATTCAATTAAATGTTTGATTTTGTATGATCCTAATCGTTTGAATCTTAAGCAGTTTTGATCCAGTAGCTCACTATTCTGGTACTACAACTATGGTGCATTCTGGTACTACAACTACAGTCTATTTTGGTACCCAGTCTATTCCAGTACTCAAGCTCCACCTATTCCAGTACTATCTTCTCAATGCTATTCTGGTACCCGCACAACATGGCATTCGGTACTAGCACAACTCAACATCTATTCTGGTACCAACACACTCTGCATTATTTCGGTACCAAGTCTTGCGCCCATTCTGGTATTGCCCATGCACCTAATCCGGTACTCATGGATGCGACTGTGTCTATCTGGTACCAAACCCCTCTTTCCAGAAGTCACTTGTTGAATGAGTATGTTGATGGAGATTCCAAGAAGTCAGTTGGATCGAAGTCTCCGAAGTAGTTTTGAGACCACGATAGACTTCATCACTCATGCACTTCATTTCATGAGGATGAAGTCCATCCCTAGAGATTCGATATGAATTTCCAATTATAATATTTTAAAAACTATTTGATAATTATCCTTAGATATTGATAGTAACAACTCACCTTCTTTATAAGGGATGTTGTATAGGAGATAGAATAAGATGGATGTAATGAAGCAAGTAGAAAGAACCAAATGATACATATTTTCTTAATGTACGAGATGATGAACTATTGATTCAATTTACAAGTTGAAGAAATACAAATGATCTATTGTGCAATTCCTGAGTATAATTAGAACGTTTTAGTCTGTTATCTCTTTAGAGGTACCTTGTTGGTTCGGCAAGGGCCCACTGCCCCAACCAAGGTAAACCTCCCTGTACATGCTTTGTGTGATTGTGTGAGTGTGAGCATTTAGCAATTGTATATGTTGTCAATGATTTCAAATACATTTCAAAGTTTAGCATAGAATCATTTTCTTTTGAATCAGTGTGAGTAATTAAATATTGGACATAATAGGTAGTTTCCTTTTCTACTTTTGTAGGTTGACATTTAATTGAAAATAATCTAATGTGTAGAATTGCTAAGCAAAGAGAATGTTATTTTGAGTTTGAAAGTGTGGTGTTCTTAGTGATACAAGAACCATAGGACTTTGTCTCTTATCTTCATGTTCCATAATGAAGTCTCTCAATCATGTTGGTTGCTTCCTGTGCTAAAGAAGGGTTGATTGAATAGAATAGAGTTGAGATCGATTTATGTTTAAGAGTGGTTAAAGTTGATTGTTAATTACTATTTTTGATTGCTATAGGAAACAAGGTCTTAAGTTCATCTCTCCATTTCATAATCCTGGAATGAACAGACTTTTCACCTAAGAAAGAATATTCCGATTCACTGTTTGCTTGAGAAGTTTTGTTATCAGTTTTCTCTTCTAAGTTTAAAGTTGTGTGAAGAATTCAGAAATTCTAGAAACAGAGTATTATGTTATTAATTATTTCCTGCTTAAGCTAGATACAAAATACATAGGTAGATTACATGTTATAGACACATATAGTGTAACAACTCTTTCGATTAGGAATCCCAGATTGACATATAAATGAGTGTAACATATATTGAACATATTTGTACACCAACATTTTGGCATCGTTGCCAGGGAGTTGTAAACTGTAATAGGTAGTATTTTAAATTTTTGATTGGTTTGATGAGTTTGGATTGGATTTAAGGACAATTTGAGGGCATAGAGAAGACGGTAAGATGAGAGGTAAGAACCTGCGCATCCACTTTGGTGGGGTTTCTCCAAAGTCAGGTTGTCCTCTTACTTTTGATAGTTAGAAGTTTGTGTTTTTGTATTGGAATTTATTTTATGAGTAGGTATAGGGATAATAAAGGTAGACTTATTGTTTCCAAAATTTTATAAAAGTTAGAAAACAAACAACCCCCCCCCTCCACACTAATTCATCTAAAATTCATGCAGGAAAAATTCTCAGAGGAGAAATCTCAAAGGAAGTAATTGAAACGACAACCAAAGGCACTGAATTTGAATCCATTGTTCATATCTAAAGCATAATACAACAAGCAAGAGAGGAAGCACTGACGACCCCATCAGAAGGAGTAGTTGGAAAAGAAACAAAGGTAGTGATAGAGGAAGCTGCATCTGCCATTGGGGAACCACACAAGGAATTGGTACAGTTAGATATACCAGAAACCCATTGGTTGAGCCATCACTTAGTGGAGAGACATCACCGCCACCCTACAAACTATTTGGATATATGGAAAAAGAGGAAGGAAATGCATCTAATGAAACAAAGACATTTGGATTCCCAATACTAGACATCACCAAAGACGTTGCTATGAAGAATATTCCATTGTCCTAACTGCCTCACTTCCATGGTATGTCAAAAAAATATCCTGATTCATTTTTGTTTGAATTTGATTTACTATGTAGAAGTTATAACTACACTGATAATGCACAAAAATTAAAACTCTTTCCAGCTACACTGAAAGATTCAACACTGAGGTGGTTTATGAGTCTAGGAGAACAAACTATCTTATCTTGGGATGGTATGAAGGAGACCTTCCTCCAAAAATATCAAGATTATTGTAGACCTAGGGATGCTAGGAATGACATATTTAAAATGCAACAATCTGAGGAAGAGAGCTTGGAAGATTACCTAGAGAGATTCCTATACAACTACCAAAAGACTAAGCAATTTGCCTTAGACACAGCCACAGTTAGAACTATCTTTCTAAAGGGTTCGAGGGATGATTTCATTGAAGTACTAAGCCTTATGAGTTCTGGATATTTGTACCAAAATCCATTTGCATACATAGCAGAGTATTGTAACAGATACTCCCGCAATCAAGCCAAAATAGGAAAAAGTGTAAGGGATCCTACAAAAAAAATTGTTAAACCCACATCAGGTAGTGTTACTAGGATTTAATTGGGGAATCTACTAGAAATATTCAAAACAGACATCCTAAACACCATCATTTCCCAACTTGATACCATCAAAATTAAAAGGAAACAAGAAGAAGATAATGTTGCTTTGGCAATTTTCTATCATCGGTGTAGGAAAAAGCATCTTGAAAAGGAATGCCCCCTTAATGTTATTGAAATATGTGGCCTTTGTAGAGAGGATCACCCTACCAATGAGTGCCCTTCTTTACCTGGAATTAAAGGCATTTTCAAGGGGGGAGGAGAACCTCATGAAACATCCTACCCCCCTAAGAGGCCATGGAGACAACAAAATCCCAATATGTTTGCAGACCCTACCACACAATACTCACAACATCAATGGGTACCTCCCATGTATTACCCTCAATGGTCACCACAACAGCCAAAAATCCAACCTTGGAAATAAGGATGGAGAGGGCCTACATATGGGAATGTTACCTTTCAGCTAACAAATTTTCCCACCTACCCACAATACCCTTCCAATATTTCTCAATTGCTCCTAGGATTTAATCCTCCTGCTCTTCCTCCACCTCCATAGTTGCAAAAACAACTTTCACTACCTATGAATCCAAATCTGCGGCAACAAATGAATTTTTTGCTTATTCAAAACCCTCCTTGGCCTACCCCTATTCCTGCACAACCTATCCCTAATCCAAATAATAGACCTACACAACTTGTACAAAACCTTGAAGTAAAAACCTTCCCCACTTATGTAATAACTCCTGCTCCATTTAATGGAATTGAATTAAGATCAGGGAGGGTTGTAAATAAACCAAATCCTACTGTGGTTATTCAAGAAGAAGAACAAGTAGATAATCATGCAGTTCAAGAAGAAGAACAAATAGATGATAAAATAGTTCAAAGAGAAGAAAAAATGGATAACCAATTAAATGAAGAAAGAAACACCCATGTACAACAATAAACTCATCCTCACACTTCTCACACAGCAGAAACATCTCATAAAACTTATCCTCCTCCTTATCCGGAAAGGTTACTTGTGAATAAATCTGAGGAACCCCTAGGACACAATCTAGAGACTGAACTTAGAAATATATGTGTGAAGATTCCCATACTGCAGGCCATCAAGGATATACCTATTTATGCTAATATTGTAAGGGATGTTTGCATTAAAAAGACAGGGAGGAAGAGGAAGGAGCCTTCTTTCATACAGGTGGTTGGAAAGTTATCATAGTTTATATCAGAATTCCATCCAAATATAGTGATCCAGGAAACCCCGTGGTAACCATAGAAATTAATGGTGTTTCTTTTCCAAACACACTTATTGATATAGGGGCATCAATAAATGTTATGTCGATTCACACTATGAAAACGCTGCAACTAAATCACCTAAGAGAAACACAAACTTTGCTAGAGCTTGCAGACATATCAGTCATCACCCCAACATGAAGTTTAGATGATATAAAAATTACCTTGGCTTCTTGGGAATACCATGTGTATTTATTAGTGATTCATCCCAAATCCTCCAAACCAAGACATCCAGTAGCACTTGGCCAACCTTGGTTGGCCACTACTGATGCATTCATTAGTTGTCAGTCTGGAGAGATGACAATTTCCAATGGCACTCAAAGTCAAAAACTTATCATTTTCCCTCATGCCAAACCATCCACTGAAGTTCCTCTCTGGTTGGAGAATCCCTATAGGGAGGAGGACCGTACTCAACCCTTGTTGACACTCGAATAGGTAAAAGGATTTCAAGAGAAAACTAAAGAACAAATCTTAAGCCTATTCTTGGCTGATTCAGAGTGGATTGAATGTCCTCAATATTTTTCTAAATATACACATATATTTAGCTCTGAATTCCAAGAATTTTGGAACCCCTCCATCTCTATAGTAGCCACTATTTCACAAATAGATGAAGGGAAAAAATCAGTTGTTCATGCTATTGAAATCAGTCCTGGAAAATCTTTGTATATCAATGCTAGCTTAGAAACATATCAACAACAAAAGTTGATACAAATGATTCAAGGGAAATCTAGTGCTTTTGCATGGGATTACTATGACATGAAAGGGATCCACACAGACACTTGTATGCATCATATTTACACTAATGATCAAATCAGACTTATTAGACAATCCCAAAGAAGAATGAATCTAGCCTTGAAAGACATAGTGAAAGAAGAAGTCCAGAAACTCCTGCAAGCCAATTTCATTTACCCTATATCAGATAGCAAGTGGGTCTCCCCATTAGTTATTGTCCCTAATAAAAATAGGAAATGGAGGATTTGTGTGGAATTTTGAGAATTAAAAGGCTACCTATAGAGATTACTTTCCCTTTCTTTTCATAGACCAGGTCTTGGACACTTTTTCTGGGAAGAGGTATTTTTCTTTCTTGGATGGGTTTAGTGGTTACAATCAAATCCAAATTTCACCAGAAGACCAGGATAAAACCAAATTTACTTTCCCCTGGGGGAACTATGCCTATAGGGGTCTTCCTTTTGGTTTGTGTAATGCCCCTTCTACCTTTCAAAGGGTTGTCTTGGCCATTTTCTTTGATTTGACCCATGACTGTGTATAAGTCTACATGGATAACTTCATATTGTACGAGGGTGATTTCCAACAGGCATTGGACAATTTGGAGAAAGTACTGGTTAGGTGTAAGGAAACGAACCTTTCACTTAGTCATGAAAAGTCTAGAATGATGCTCACTGAAGGAATTGTTCTAGGTCACCACATCTCTGGTATAGGAATAAGAGTAGACCCTGCCAAGATTGACATTATTTCCCAAATTAAAATCCCTAGCTCATGAAAAGAAGTCATAATGTTTCTAGGCCATGGTGGTTACTATAGGAGGTTCATTCAAAATTTTACAAATCTAGTTGCCTTGATGTTCAAACTGCTAACAAAAGAGGATGAATTTTGTTGGAATGAACAATGTCAAATCTCCTTTGAAATTTTGAAAACAAAGCTGTCAAGTGCCCCTGTTTTGAGAGGACCAAACTGGTCTCTTCCTTTTCATATTTGCACAGATGCCTCAGATACCACTTTGGGGGATTTCTTAGGACAAAGGGAAGGCCAGATTCCTTATGCTATATAATTTTTCAGCAAGAATCTTTCACCTACTGTAGTAAATTACACTGTCATGGAAAAAGATTTTTTTTCAGTAGTACATGAAATTAACAAATTTAGACACTACATAATAGGGTATGAAGTCTTTGTACATACTGACCATTCAACCATCAGATTTTTAATGAAAAAGCCTATTACAAATGCTAGAGTGACTAGATGGTTGTTATTACTACAAGAATCAAATATCACCATCATTGATAGGCTTGGAAAAGATAATATAGTTGTTGATTTCTTGTCTAGACTCATTCATGCAGGTGATAATACTCCAGTAGATGATGATTTCCTGGATGAGAATATATTTTCTATTTTTACTTACACCCCTTGGTATGAATATGTAGCCAACTATCTTGTAATAGGAAATCTACCTCATAATCTATCCTCCCAAGAGAAACAAAGAATTGTCCAGCTAAGTGCCAATTACATGTGGCATGATGATTGCTTATACCGAACTAGACCTGACTTGGTGATCAGAAGGTATGTTCAGGAGGATGAGATGCAAGATATTTTCAGAGCCCATCATGATGGTCCATGTGGAGGCCATTTTGCTGACAAAAGGACAACATACAAGATTCTACAATTCATCTACTATTGACCAACTATTTTAAATATGCAAAGAAATATGTGGCCAGTTGTGATGATTTCCAAAGAATGGGAAAACCTACTGCAGTAGACGAGATGCCCCTCCAAGCTCAGGTAGTAATTGAACCCTTTGAAAAATGGGCTTTGGATTTTGTAGGACCTATTAACCCTATGTATCGAAGGAAGAAGTACATCTGAGTCTGCACAAATTATGTAACCAAATGGGTAGAAGGTAAACCTTTGTATTTGGATAATGAAAAATCTATCGTAGACTTTCTCTTTGAAGAAATATTTACTTGTTTCGGTGTACCTCGAGAAATAGTCATTGACCAAGGAACCTAATTCACCTCAAATTTGGTCAAGTCTCTTACTGAACAATACAAAATCAAACACAAAAAATATTCCCCTTATCACCCTTAAGCAAATGGGCAGGTGGAATCAACCAACAAGGTGATGGAGGCTATCCTCACCAATATTGTTCAGCTGCATAACAAAGAATGGGTTGATAGATCACCTGAGGCCTTATGGGCCTATAGGATATCTTGGAGAAATACAACATGCCATACACCTTATGAGTTGGTGTATGGGAAGCAGGTACTACTTCCCATAGGATTTCAAGTAAAAATTTTCAGGACTGCCATGCAATTAGAGATGGATCTGGATAAGGCTAAAAAACAAAGGCTGTTGCAATTAAATGAGCTTGATGAGATCAAACAATATTCTCTTCAAAGGAACACCCTTATACAAGAACAAAGGACTAAATGGCATGACAAGTATATAAAAAAGAAGTCTTTTCATTCAGGTGATTGGGCCCTCCTGTATGATAGTAGGTTCAAAAATTTTAAAGGTAAATTGTCTACTAGATGGTTGGGACCCTATGAAGTTGACCCAATTTATGACAATGGTTCAGTAAAAATAAAAACTATTGATGAGAATCAGACTCCCTTTGTCGTGAATGGGTATCGACTGAAGGTTTATCATAAGCCTCTATCCAAGGAGGATTTTTAAAAAAATGTTCTTTAGAATTTTGAAATGCAACTAGTAAGCAAGGGGGTTTATCCTCCTACTAACCCACCATAGTAAGTTCAATTGCGTGAATTAATTTGGCTATGTACATATGTGTTTCATTAGATAGAACATTTTCTTTTTTTTAATATAACTAACAAAAACAAAATAAAAAGTTGGTTGTGTTCTCATGGAGATAAATGTATAAGGAGGATATCTACCAGATGGAGTTTTCTTTAATTTTTTCAGACTCCTAAAAATTGAAAATACCGATGAGCAGGAATTGGCATGGGCTCGATAAAAATCCACGGGACAGTGTATGGAGTTTTCTTTAAGTTTTTTAGATTCCTAAAAATTGAAAACAACGGTGAGGAGGAACTGGATCGAGCTCGATAAAGATCCATGAGACAATATATAGATTTTTCTTTGAGTTTTTCAAACTTGTTAAAATTGAAAAAACCGATGAGCATTAACTAATATGGGCTCAAGAAAAATCCACAGAAAAGTAGTAGTCAGGATTATTATTTTTGTAATAAAAAGGAAGTGCCAACATGAGCAGTGATCAGCCTGGTTTCAAAACATGAGGGTTCTAAATCTCAACATATGGTCATCCAATTACAGAATACCCTCTTGTCACAGATATTGGAGCCTAGTCACCGAATAATTTTTCATTATTCTAATGCAAACTCAGAGTTCCTGCATCTAGTGTTGGTATTTGTTCCATCTATATGGTTTTTCAATTGAATCAGATCACAGGTCCTCTTCCAGAACACCAGAAAACACCAACTACTTCTACAAGGTGCAGCCTACAAAAGTTTCAGTTTACAAAGCACTACCACTAGATATTGTGTCAAATTCTCCTCGAGTATCGTAATACAATGTTTGCCTTTGTGCTCATCCTATACTGGACCACATCTCTGTGTCCATCTAGTACTAGACCACATCTTTGCGTCCATCCGGTACTGAGAAACATTTATGCATTCATTTGGTATTGATAGTTGCCTCTATGCTCATCCAGTACCAAAAGAGGAGGTCTGTGCTATTCTAGTACTGGTCATAACCCTGTGCTCATCCGGTACCAAAAGAGGAGGTCTGCGCTATTCTGGTACTGGTCATAACCCTGTGCTCATCCGGTACCAACAAAGGAGGTCTACGCTATTCCGGTACTAAGAACAACCCTGCATCCATCCGGTACTTAGGTGATCCGATACTGGTAATAAGGTGTTGGTAGCTCTAATCATATATTCAAGTTTTGCTACTTGATTTAAGTGCTAGGACATATAAATTCAACATTTTTCATTTTATTAAATAAATTAGACTAATTATGTAGTAAACATATGGTTACTCTCAAATCATGACACACTCCCTAACCACGAACTTCTGCAAATCCTTGTCTACATTTCCTTATGAAAAACATTCCTATATACCCGAAATACTGAGAATTATGATGTAATTGTGTCTCCTACAGGATCAATTACATGCCTTTCGTTTATCTGGTAGAGAAAATTCATACTCCCATGATTCAATATCGTTCCATATGAATGACTCGAGTTGCATATTTATGCATGTCAAACCATTATCCCAATGACGTCAGCCGATTTCATACTTGCGAGTTTCGATCATTACGACCACATTCCTGTCATCATTATCTAACACTCCCATGAATATGGTCTGATGCCAACTCTCATACGAGTCTATGAGTTATTCATGAATTTGACCTGACTTACCTTGTCATCATTACCCTCGATGTGACCTCTGTAAATTGAATCTAAATTTATAAACGCTCCTCTGGATGGCTTTGCCATCCATATGAGTGTTATTTACCATTTCTATTGTCACACCATCTTCATTCACACTGTGATCCTGTGCCTTCATATCTTTCACATACTTATCCCCATCTGGTACTCCATCATGGTCTGCATTGATACAGTACTCCATCATGGTATGTGTTGATCCGGTACTCCATCACGGTTTGCACTGATTCGGTACTCAACCCTCGATACTTTGTCTATGCCTCATACACCTTAAAAAATTGTTTTAAGCTAGCATGGGGGTCGATAGGCATGAGCCCGCATTCCAATTATACATGGAAACAACAAAATATCAAGCTTGCAGGGAAAAATATGAACAGGCCGGCTGGGTCCCATTTTTGGAGAAGTTTAAAGGCCATCATGAAGGAGTCTCTCTTGCTTTTGTGCATACATATGATGGAGAAAGTGTTCAGTTTGGAGATATGAAGTTGACAATTTTGGAGACCACCATAGTAGAAGCTACAGGTCTCCCTTCCTCTGGAGAAAAATACTTCAAGAGGGTGATCGTTGACAGGAAGCTTTGTAAAAAATTTCTCAAGCCAGAACATCAAAAGCCCGATTGGACTAAGGGAATTCCTTGAAGCTACATAAAAGAGGAATATTGGACAATGCTCATGAGTTTGCAGAGATTTCTCTCCTATGAAGGGTGGTATGCAGTAACCTTCATTTACCATTTGAAAATTTTATCACATTTTGAAGGAGGGCCACAAATTGATTTTCCTCACTTCCTATGGATGAGTTTAAATAAAATGGTGAGAGGAGTGAAATCATATTCCAAGAAACATGAAACTAGCCTTCATCACCATGGAATAATGAAACTTTTGGTTGTCCATGCCTTGAGGACACAAGGTGGTAGTTGGAAGAAACTACTCCAACATAATTTTTCTCAGGAAGGAATGTCTAAATATGTAGAGGAACAGGAAGTAGGAATACACAGTGAGGAGTCCAATAGAAAGGCAAATAAAGACAGAAGGAAGGAATCAGGGGGTAAAGAATCCATTGTTACACCCATCTCATCCAAGCCTATTGAGGGATTGGAGAAAGAAAAGTATGTTGTAGGGGAGCCTACTACATCTAGAAAGAAGAAAACCATTGTTACACCCAAATCATCCCAGCCTATTGAGGGATTGGAGAAATAAAAGTCTATTGTAGGGGAGCCTACTACATCCATATAGAAGAAAGCCACACAATCTCAGAAAATAAGTCCAACCTCATTTTCGAAAGATAAAAGACAAAAGAAGGACTCTGAGATAGAGGAACGATCAGATAATGCTCCTGAAGCAACCATTGAGTTATCAACAGAACCAACCAACCAATTGGAGAAGACTCATGACCTCAACATGCAGAGAAAGAAAAAGGGTCAAAAGGAAAGTGTGTCAACATAATGAATCCTAGAAGGGCCCACCACATCTAAGAAGGAGAAGCCTGCCCAGTATAAAGTACCTAACTCAATATAGAGTCCTACAGATCAACTATCACAGTGCAAGAAATGAAAGAGGAAGAAGATACATCAACAAGATATTTCACATGATATCCATGAGTTAATTGTTGATCCCCCTCAAGAATCGGTTAAGGATTTGGAAAAGACCTCTGAGGTAGTTATTGTGTCTCCTCAAAAACCGGTTAGTGAGTTAGAAGAAAATCCTAAGATGACAAGTGGAAACAAAGGAAAGCTCAAAATGGGAAAGGCTCGAAATTTAAAAAATTCCGAACCTACACCTCAATCTTCCAAAATGGAAATCGGGACTGCTCAACAAGGGCAAACTCTAGAACCCACACTTCGGTCCTTCAATATAAAAATCAAATCGAAACAGGAGAAACAAGTGTCCAGGACTATAACTGCTATTAAGATGAAGAAGATGAAGCTGTTTGAGGAGACTTCCACCCCTATCATCAAATTTGAGGTATCACTTCCTATACAAAGGACCACCAGAAGCATGGCCAAGCAGACAACAATTCCACATATTCCTTCTCTTCAAAGAGAGCTCATTGATATCCTGAATTCTCCAGAAAAAGAAAGTGGCTATGGAGCTATGATTAGTGAGATACAAGGGTTGGTGACAAAAACTTTGAGGGGTTTGAGAAAGGAAAAGGAAGCCCGAGAGGAGGTGATTAAGAAAACAACCACATCTAGTCCAGAAAAATATCTGAGCAAACAACAATTGATAGTGAAGATTGGGAATCTGAAACAAGAGGTTGCAGAGTACCAAATATTGGATAGGCACATTAAGTCAGAGAATGCACAATTAAAAGAAAAAAATGCAGAGGTCTCTTCTAAACTCAACAAAGTCTTACGATTGATCCAATACACCAGAGTGATTAAGAAGGAACTGAGGAGTGAAACTTTTGGTTTTAACATCCTACAACCAAAGAAATGATGGGGAATGGTTCAATTTTGCAAAAAGTTTTGATTATTAGTTTTGATGTTGTTGCAAGAGGACATGCAATGAATTTAGCATGGAGGAAATGTTGAGTCTCCATTTTGACACTTCTAATTCCATATATTACCCTCTATCTAACCCTATTTTACCTATGCTATTGTTGGTCACTATAATTGCTTATTAATTAAAACAATCAAGTGTTACATAAATTGTCAACCCAGGGAAGTCTATTTATTTCAAAGGCAATCACACACTGTATATGCTCAATCTAAAAAACAATCCAAAGTTGTAGTAAAAGTTACACTAATCACACCTTTCTTTGAACAAACTAAAGTTCTACTTTGAATTACAGTAAAAGCAATCTATCTATTGCAGAGTTTAAGATTCAAAAGAAAATAATTATCAAAAGAATCCTGGATTACATTAAGAAACAACAACCTAGGAAAAAGGAACCTTTCAACATACTGTAAAGAAGACTAACTATTATGTAACAGAGAACAGGACCCTATTCCCCAAAGTAGAAATCTTCATCACCTGTATCTGACTATCACACTTTCATAAACTCATTCTACAAACAGAATCACCAATCAAAATGATCAACAATTACCTAAGAATGAATTGTATGAAAACGATGTAACAATCAGTGGAAACAGAGTTTCATCAAAACAAAGGTTTAACAAGGTATGGATAAAAATAATACTAACACACTACAGAAACTAATGGGTGAATCTTGTGAAGAAGGTGGGCCCTCTCCTTCTCACAATATTCCCCATAAATGAAAGGAACTAAGAAGAAATGCTCAGAATGATCTTTTATTCATCTGTCAAATGTGACAAGTTACAATATCCAAAGTGAATACGCTCCTTCTCTATAATTCCCTTCTAGCTAAGCCTTTTGTAATCCCCCTTCTAATGCTGATTTCTCCCCTATTTAAAGAGGAGAATCCTCTTAATACAATTAAGCATAAAATTACACGTGTCCATACAAATCCTATTCTTAGTCTGGTCTAATCTTCTATGTTGGAATAGGATATTCTAATATTCCGTAGAAAAATGTTGTTACAGTGGTTGTAATGGTGTTGGCTTGAGGTACAGTTGTTGCGGCCGGTGTAACAACTCCTTTATTTATCATTTTTTGTTACTAATGTATGTGAAATACTGTTTCAGCATCGCAAATCACGGACTGTTTCAGCAACGGGATTTGCGTACTGTTTGACTGTTTCAACAACGTGGTCTTCATACAACAACGATGTATTAACTGCAGTCTTCAAGATGTTTAAACAACTATATATTTCTTATTAATGGCTAAGTATGAGAGTAATGTAAAATTACATGTAAAACAAATTAAACATATAGCAAAGAGAAGAAACGTTATATACCTTTGGAGAAATAGATTAAGTTGATAATATAGGCTTAAATATGAGTGGGAAAAGGATGTAATGATAGAAAAAAGTATGAGCAAAAAGGTACATTATAGGGTCCTAACATCCCCCCCAACTAAAAAGGTTGTATGTCCTCAGGCAACTTCAATCTGAATCAGAATCCGGATACCAACTCTAGGCGTGCAAATTACTTAAGCAGTAGCTGTAGAAGGTACTGTCTGTTGGGGCTCTAAATCCTTGAACATGTTGTAGCCTTTGCCAGGCTGCTGCTTCAACCTTCTTGGGAAACCTATGATGAACTTGATACTTTTATGCTAGCATCCACAGAATGGGAAAATGGAACTGATAACCTATCCAATTTTCAGCACATTGCTGGACACATTTGATGTAACTAGGTACTCGAGAGATTGCTGTCTCAAGATTGGTAGGACTAAAGGGATTGTGCTCCTACCTTTTCTCAGAAGATTGTTGCCAAAACATGTTGTTTGCTTTTAGGGCAGTAGTCTCTGTGGATTTAATAAACTTTTGACAATCCTGAAGTATTGTTGCATGTAGTTGTCGTATATATTGGGTCATCCCTGGTTTCTTCAAAAATTGATAATATTCTGCAACAAAGGTGGCAACGTTCTATGGTTCTGGCTGTATCCAGAGGAGACAATTATCTTCATTATGCTTGGTAGCTAGAAAATCATTCTGCCACGTAATCTGGTTGGTAAGGAAGGAGGCGAGTGCTCGAATCTGGATATCACCAACAAGAGGATTAAGATTAAGCTGTCTGTTCTCAGGAATGGCTTCATTATGAAGATATACCTCACATAGTAGATGCTAATCAATAGTAGAGGCTTCTGCAAAAGTTTGAACAAAATCTTCTGGTTTGAACACTGCATAGGGTCTTCCTTCTTTGATTGATTTTATCTGAAAGAATGTGAGTCGTTCTATAAGGAAAAGAGAGTAATTTGAAGATGGTTTCCTAGCAGCCACCAATTTTTGTACCAAATCGAACATCAGGAGCAATTTGTTTTTTAACTCCTCATTCTGCTTCTTATGGGCACGAGATTCTTTGCATGTTTTCTCCAAAGCTTCCCAGTTTGAATAGACGTGGTTCAGCCAAAGTAGTCCGTGCTCCTGCAAACTTTTGTCCTATGTAATAGCAAACTCCTTTTTCCATTTGTCCATTATTACCTTCTCATTCTATGGTTGAGTTTGTGTTTCAACATCGCAAGTGGTAGGCTGAGGTAGAGTCTGAGTGGCTTGTTCCACAAGAGTAGGGGTACTGATCTTGCCAGGAGGGAAAGATTCATCAATAGGCAGAGTTTGTGTTTCAGCATCGCAAGTGGTAGGCTGAGATAGAGTCTGAGTGGCTTGTTCCACAAAAGTAGGGGCAGATTCATCAATAGGCAGAGTTTGAACAACTTTACTAATGAAAGCAGGGGTTTCGGATTTAACAATTGTTGTAGGCCAGGGTTCCTGTAGATTAGCTTTGCTTTTTGGAATTTTTGAAGGTCATACTGGTTCTTGTGTAACATTAGGGCATTCCTCTTTTTTAACTGCAGAAGTCATAGGTGCAGGGGAAGCTCCAGGCATTGGGATTTGAACCACTTTGTAGCCTTCTTGATCATAAATATCCTCACATTGGTTGCACATATACTCTCTATACTGATCATCTTTTGTGTTTTTCTTTGCCATGGCCACTACGCAAGCTAAGGTATACAAATTAAGTTCCCTGTCATAGGCTTCCTTTGCCATTACCAGCTCTTGCTTGTAAGCTTCCAGTTCTGATCTTAGAAACTCGTTCTCTTGTAAGAGAGAAGCCATTGTTGGTTCTGGTTGTTGATCTGTCATCGATATATCAAGAGGGGTGACTGGTTTTTGTGTAACGGTCACAACCTCAGTAGTTGGTTCTTGTGGAGCGGCTACAAAATCAGCAGCTGATTCTTGTGTTTCAGCTACTTGATGTAAAGAAAATAGTGTTGCAGCACCCTAGGCATGTGATTCTTGAATTTTAGGAATAAAGTCAGCAGTTGGTTCTTGTGTTTCAGTTGTAGCTGGTTCTTGTGTAATAGCTATAGCTGGTTCTTGTGTTTCAACTACTGAATGAGTAGCTGGTTCTTGTGTGATAGCTATTGTTGCAGCACCCTGGGCAACTGATTCTTGTATTTCAGGAATGAAGTCAACAACTGGTTCTTGTGTTTCAGCCGTAGCTAGTTCTTGTGTAACAACTATAGTTGGTTCTTGTGTTTCAACTACTGAATGAATAGTTGGTTCTTGTGTGACAGCTACTGAATGAGTAGCTGGTTCTTGTGTGACAACTACTTGATGTAAATAAAATGATGTCACAACACCTTGGGCCTCTGGTTCTTGTATTTTAGTGCCCGTGGGTTGAACAGGTAAAAATTCTGGGATTTGGGAGGGTGGAGGTGTATGGGTTTTTAGCAAAATGGGTTGGGGGTTTAGGGTAATGGCAATAGTTGCTACTTTGGTTGAAGCCCTCATTCATTTTTTTGGTAAAAAGGAAGGAAAAGTAGTAGTTTTCTTCTTTCTTTTGCGAGTGGGTTTTTCCTCGGTGATGGGGTAGGGAGGGTTATCAGGTTTATCTACTTCAGAATCATCGCTAAGGATATGAACAATAGGGGTAGATGATTCTGGTAAATTGTGGGGTAGACTTGGTATGGTAGGAGGGTTAATTGGATCAATTGGATCTGTAGGCAGATTAGTAGGTATTTCCGGAGGGTCAGGAAGGTTTTGTGGTTACTCTTCATGAGGATTTTCAGGATGTTCAGTAGCTTCCTGAGGGTTTATGGGTGGATTGTTTAGGAGAGGGTTTTGTTGGGAAAAACCCTTTTGGATGAGTAATTGAACGAGACGGTGATGGGTGAGGAAAAGGATGGGATTTTTAGCTTGTTTACAATAATGCGACATATTTCTAAGACATCCGAGTAGATAGTAAGGAATATTCACCAGTCTAGTATGTCGTAAATGAGATAACAAGACAAAGTTGGACTGGTAAACTACCTGGTATCGGCCTTCACAGGTAAGGTAGTTCTTGAAAAACTCTGAAACTTTCAGCCAAGAAGGTGGAAACGAGCTAAGTCAAACACCTCGGGCTTTAGGCTCAACTTGTTCTCCTGGCAAAAGAAAATCTTGTTGGGCATTAAGAATAATGTGTTTGCGACTGAACCAATGAATGCCAGTGACGGGAAGACCTGAAACCTGTGCTATATCATCCTCTGTGACTGGAATCCGAACCCCTTGAACAATAGAATGGTCTTGTTGAAGATTCTGAGCAAATTGAAGAACCTGTTGTTGATCAAATCCATGGAGCCTCTGAAAATATCCCAGCCAGCCTGCCTGCTGAAAGATTTGGTAGACTTCTGGATACAGTTCTAGTAGGGTTGTCATGGCGGGTTCATATCGTATAACAAGACCTCCCATAGTTATTCATCTTAGTAGAATGCACAGTCAGAGAGTCAAGTAAATACACCCAAACAGAGTAAGTTTTGCAGATGAGGGCATGTAAATGATGGTGAAAGGATGAGATAATGGATAAAAAAGAAGTGACGGTAGTGAGTTTGTGTGAAATGATAGCATAAAGTTTCGATATTTCCCCCCCCCAACTACAACTAAAATAGTGACTTTAAGTGAATGGTAATAATGAATCGGGATCTTCTCATTAGCCATAGTTCAATTGTATTTACATATAAAGTTTACATACCTCATCTTTACCTTTGATTTGTACTTCGAAAAATATAGTGCCTATCCATAATAGATCTGCAGTGATCATGGGAGAAACTTTGGATTTATGAGAGAAATTGTATCAAGGGTTTGTTTAATCATGGGAGAAGGTAGTGAAAGGACAGAATGTAGTATAAAAAATAGGAGAAGTGAGAGCGAAAGAG
>ML784891.1:933176-954431 GCA_009831015.1 Picea engelmannii | reverse complement strand
AGGGAGAATTTCTACCAGAACCCCAATGCATACTGGACAGAAAGGAAACCCCGCTCCAGAATAGAACCATTGCATAGGTCAAGGTGCAATGGAAACATTTTGGCCCAGATGAGGCTACATGGGAAATGGAGGATGCCATGAGACAGGCATATCCGATTTTGTTTACTTCTGTATATGTAATTCATGTTGGTAGCTAAGAACATCGAGGACGATGTTCCTTTTAAGGGGGAGGGAATTGTAACACCCTGTTTCCCCCAGATTGTAAATATAATTGGACTGGCCAAGGACTATGGCAAACTCATAAGTATGAATATGTGATGTAAACGGACCTGCAGGAAGAGGTCAATGAATGTGAATAACATTTTGAATTTATTGTAGGATTGCTGAGAGGGGATGTGTAGAAAAGAGACCACGATGGTGGTGGAAGGCACCCGAAAAGGTGGCGTTAACTTCCACCCTGAATGAATACCGTATTTGGACTCCACTGGCCCGAAGAACCAAAAGCGGCTCGCTGGCCCCCAAATTTAATGTCTCGCAGGCTGGTAGGCGGGTGGCTTGATGAGGGATGGGATGGTGAACCGCCCATACGTAGAGCCGTCATGCCTGATCAGCGCGAAGGTAATCGTGCCACACGCAACCTCACGAGAGGATAAGGCGTATGGCAGAAGCGATGGAAGGGGGCAGACGCGAGGGGAACTCTGGCATTTTTTTCGCAGAGTGAGTGATAGCAGAGAGGAAGGATTGCAACCTTCGCTCCTGGTCACTGGCAGACAGAGAGACGTAGTCTCAGAGCATCGTGGTCTCATCTCGGGGGTGGCTAGTGGTAAATCCGTTGGGAGTCGCTGAGCCTACGGTTGGGTGGAAACGAGCACCCCTCTCAGCAGTTGCATCCATTTCTGGTGATATTTTTGGATAAGTGTTTTACATATTTGTATCTGGAAATTTATAGAATGATGTATATATGTATAGGTTCATATAACTGTGTAATTATGAATGATTTATGTGTAAGAATGTATGTGCAGTGTTTGATAAGAATGAATAGATATATGCTTACAACAGAGGAAACCGTGCATGATGTGCGGGGATAAAGCAATTTTATTTATGCCTAGACTGAGCTAAGTTAGGTTCCCAACCCATTCTCGGGAAGTTTCTTTCCCTTATCCGTCTTCAGGGATACCCGGTACAGATCTCTTCACAGAGATTTCCCTTGTAGAAAGGCTTACCAAGAACCTGGAAAAAGGACTTGAATGTGCAAGTCTTAACAACCCTGTACGAAGATGAATGATCCTCTTAAAAATCCTGAAGTAGCAGCGTAAGGATAAGTGTTGATCAATGGATGAGATCCTGTCGGGGAACCTGAAGTCATTCACGATTGTTAAATTGTAGGAATGAACAAGGGTGTTAATTTCCTTAACCCTTTTCCCCTATCTACGTGAATAGCGAGGAAATCCGAATCGTAGACTCCCAGGATGCATGAGAACATCTGGACCATCGGTTTTTCCACGTCCAAAGAGTAGTAGGAAAGGGCATGGCATCGGGACCGATCTGAACCGTTAGATCTTAGCTAGGAAACCCGACAGTCGTTGGATCTATAGGGAGATAGACGAGGGTTAAGCCTTGTGAATAGGGGCAAAAAGGATCAGAGCCGTCCATCCGAGGAGGCTAGGTGGCAGAGATCCAAGGATCTCGTGAGCTCGGAGGTTCGCGGGGTAGGAGTCCAAAAGTTTGATGCTCCAAGTCGCGAGTGGTGAAGCCATGAGAGGATCTGATTCGTCCATAGTTGAGGACGTGTGTCAGGAGATCCAAAGAAGTTGAGCATCGGAGAATCGGGGTTTGCGAGAGCAAAGAAATCTTGCCGCTTGGAATCGTGATCCGCGATATCCCGATGAGCTCTGAGTCGTCCATTAGGTGGAACACGTGTCAACAGATCCTGGAAGTCGGGGATCGGGGAATCGGAGTATCCGAGCACAAAGAAATCTTGTCATACAGAATCGCGATCCGCGCTTTACTGACAAGATCAGAACTGCCCATTATTTGGGACGCGTGTCAGGAGATCTCGAGGAGTCGGGGATCGGAGAATCAGATTTTTCGAAGGCGTGAAACTCTTACATGTTGGAATCGCGATCCGCGATATCCTGGCAAGATCAGGACTGTCCGTTGGCAGAGGACACGTGGCAGAGATCAAGCGCCATCGACATTTGGCGCATCGGGAAATCGACATTTCCAGGGACAAGAGGACGGGGAAGTCCCAGGTGAAAACCCCGACATAATTCGAGCCGTCTGTTCAGAGGGACATGTGTCGAAGATATGACGAGAGTCGGAAAATCGGGGAATCAGCATTCCTGAGGTCGAAGGAAACAAGACATCGAAAGTCCCGAAACCCCGAGAGTTAATCGGGACCGCCCAATTAAGAAGGATGCGTGGCAATAATCAACGTCCTTGGGAAAAACCCCAATGAAAGGATATGACTGCGGTCATATAGAGGGAGGTCGTATGGACCAAAAGGTCTAGTCCAGGGGACTAGCGGAAGCTGACGTCATATTGGGATATCGGGGATTTCGAGGACCAAATGTTTACGTATTTCAATGTTGTGATATTCGAAACCTCGATGGACGGGAGAGATTCTTTCGGAGGATCTCTGAGTCTATCCTGACCGTTAGACGTGGAAACAAGACGTCAACTTAAGCCAATATGTGAATATGCTTTAGGATAAGCGAGGAGCAGATCTGGATGGCCAGAATCCATGTGTCCAGATCTATGGCTGAGGTTTCATTCCAGATCCCCCTTACTGTTCTGCCTTTAGCGGTAGGGGGGGGTCCGGAATTGGACGCGCAACTCTCGAACGGTCGAGATTTACTCATCGTGATCAACAGTTTCCCAGTGGATTCTGGACCCCCCTTGCAATTCTACCTTTAATGAGGGAGGGGGGGGGGTCCGAAATAGTGTGACGTATGAAGTGGGGCACCTCCTGTCATGGCATCCATCGTGTCGCGTTCTTCTCTCGCCACCTGTATTACCCCCAAACGTGCGATGGGGCTTGTTTCCCATTCGCGGATTCTCTACCCCTGTTGAGGTTTGTCTCTATTGGCCATTCGCTGACCCCGTAGGGATTCATCCCTATTGGTCGCTCGCCAGCCCTGACAGGGATTCAACAGTTGCAGAATAGAATGTTTGGGTCTTGCTGTAGCGCCGAAGCGCGAAATATAAAGGACGTTGCGTTCAAATGGAACAGTGAATATAACCCTCGATTGCGTGGGAACAGAGAAGGAGAGGGAAGGAGCCAGCTTACGCTGGGCCTCCATAGTTATTTAGGGGTTCGAATCCGACAGAGGACCGGAAAAATTTGATTTGGTTAGTGGGTGTGTTACATGTAGCCTCCTTCTGGTTTTAGCCAGAGAATTGGGGAGTTGGATATTCCCTCAGGTTGTTGTTGTGGTGGGAAATCCCCCTATAGACTAGCATTTAGGGTTATATTATGCAATGCAGATAAGACCGAAAGAATCCTAGTTTCTACCGTCGTCCCAAACCTAATCTCCATTTATTTTAAGCAAATACATGGTTAAACGAACATACCTTGTTCCGAACGTTCGATGTCGATCCTTCTTCATGCTTGATTGCTTGTTAGTAGCTATCCTCTCAAGACTGACCTGCGTGCAAAACAAGCAACAAACTCTACATCCATTTGTTCTACAGATTAATGGGTTAGAGATTCAAACATATATTCACTAAACTATGAAGAACTCATATAGTGGCACGGGAAAATAATTTCTTTATTATTAACTTTAATGAATCAACTTACAATGTCGAGACCGGCCACCGCTCCACGAACCTAATCCTGGGCTCCTCTTCAAATGTCCTGCAACTTCTTTGCTCTGTATCTCTCTTTGCACAAGGATGGCTAAAGGGTTGGGACAATGGGAATGTACAATTGGGTAGAGTTTCTTTACTATTATTCTTGTCCTCCAAATGGGACCCCTAACCCTTCTTTTATAGGCAAGAGGAAGCTAGGTATTTGGACAAACCCTCGGCCATGCATGGTCGAGAGTTTCAGTTAACTCACCAAAAGCTATGTGTTCCGTCGATAACTTTCATTTTTTCGTGCTTTTGTAGGTACACACGGGTTGTTTTAGGTCAGCTGGCATGTACACGCGTGCAATAATGGAGTAGGGTGTGTGGGCCCTTATAAAAGATGTTTTTTAAATAGTTGTTCAACAGTGTTTTGGAAAATAAGGGATTTGAGATGGCCTGATGCCAAGTAAGCATGTATGGTGCAAATTAGGGTTATAACAGATGCCCCCTAATGTGTGAGGTCAGAAGAGCATCTGATGGCCGAAATACATTACCAATATTTACTAATGTGCTGAACAAGTGAGCCCAGGGACCAGGAATTGGGAGGCGCCGTCTGCAAAATAACAAATGTCTCACTGAGGCGGGCATACCCATACTCGGGATAAAATAGAATCATGGATACCAATAAAATACACTACAGATCCATGTCAAATAACTATATAAAGTGTATTCGTGAACAATACACAACGGATCTACATCTCAAAATAAAAAAAAGATATACATATAGAATATCCATCTTCTAGAAGTTGATACAACCTGATCGTTGGAGATGAGATCTTCAGAGCTCGAGCAACAACTTCAAAAAATCTTCAACACTCGGGTAGGAGTGTAATATGAGTGTATGAATTTACTACCTAGAGGTATTCGACGGCTCGTTGGTCATGGACTAGATAATCTTGATGATTAGACTGAAGGCTTCATTGATTTTGAACAAAGACTTGATTGGACGCTCAGGATGGTCAGGTATGCGGGCAAGAGACAAACTACATAGGGACCGAATCAGGCTTGGTAGAAACTTCCCTTGGACAACAACACGACAAATGATGAGACTCGGGAAACATGGTATTGACAAAAGTTTACGAGGCAGGAGGCAACGCAAAATCTCCATATGTTTGGAAGAATAACCAAACGGAGGAGACACAACTCTATGTAGTGAGAAAATCTTCCTAAGGTCATATTAAATCCCAGGGTTTGATGAACAAACAGACAGATGTGCTTTATCCAAGGGCGACTCATTATGCTTCTAATAAAGAAAATACTTTTCCCTTCCTCTTTTTGGGGTATATTTGATTTTTTTTTGTCTTTTTCAATAATTTTGGAAAAAGAATAAAAGAATGTTACGTTACAAAGGAGAATCGAGTGTCGCAAACATACTAGTTCCAAGCGCATGGAACACAGGGATGTTCAGGGAAAAGAGACATATGCAAGAAAAGGACACTCAGGAAAAATCCTCCAAGGGCCAAAGATGTCAAGACGCAGAGGCAAAATGCTACAAGGCTTGCGTATAAGGCATGCTTCAAGTGGTTCAGTTTGAGAGCAATATGGAGCCGACATTAGGCCAAAGACGCTAGTATACAAATGCGATTAACGAAACACACAATGGTAACGCCCGTCAATGTAAGTTTAACGAGCCCAGAGAAGGTAAGCTCGATGATTTTTCATATTTAGAGAGTCTGAAAAAACGTAAAAGGAGACTTCATTGGGGTACCTTTTTCGAAGGTAGTCTAGTCAGTTCGAAAAAGGGGTAAACTAGCACCGACAAGACGTCTATTCAAAACCATTTTAACGAGTGTGATAAGGACAAGATCACTCGACCATTTTTTCATTTTTAAGGAGTCTGAAAAAAGATTAACTATGGATTCCATCAGGAAGGTTCTTCTGGACTAGTTTAACGAGTGTGAAAGAATAAGGTCACTCGACGATCTTTTCAATTTTAGGGAGTCTGAAAAGAGTTTAACTATGGACTCTGTGGAGGTTCCTTTTTTGTAAATTTAGTCCCTCAGGCCCGAAAAAAGGGTTAAAATGATACCCGAGAGTACTCTTCTAGAGAACTGAAGTTCCATAGAGTGTACCTTTGTTCGTATAGTTGACCGTTTGGATCGAAAAAGGGGTAAACTACGGCCGGACAGAAGTGACTTCAAATTTCAGTTTAACGAGCGTGAAATGCCACAAGATCGGTTGACAATATTTTCATGTTTAGAGGGTCTGAAAAAGGCTTAAAAGAAGACTCGTAGAGGTTACTTTTCTCAGTTAATCCGGACGAGATCGAAAAGCATAAATGCAGTCTCGTCGGATGTTGCTTTCGGATCCCAAAGCGAGCTTGAAAAACAACAAAGTTAGCTCATGATCGACACTTTGTGGGTCAATGCCAGGTATCTCCTCGGGGGAGTAGTATGCTCCGACGAAAACATTGTCTACGATGCCAGGGGTTTTGGAGAGATTTATAGGTACCGTTTCAGCGATACTTGCCATATTACCCTCTACATAAACAACATGAGTAGCCAAAGGATTGATAGGACAAGACCTATCTCCAGTCATAGTCAAAGTGAATTCCCCTGCTTCAATTCGGCTTAACTCTGGGAGGAAGTAAGATCTGTGATGAAGATCATCCCAGGGTTTGTCCGGACTAGTCATTGACTCAATGATTTCTTCGTCGGAGGGCAAGACTAAGTCTAATGAATCGGTGTCAGCAAGTGAACCTTGAGCCCAAATAGGCTCTAGAGGAAGATCTAACTCTTGTACAGGAGTTGGATTCGGGTTGGCTGGATTTTGCTGGACTAAAGAGTATGCTACTTCAGCTTTGGACAATTGCATGGACATGCCTGGGTGCCCTTTCCCTTCCATCGTCGCTGATGGGGAAGGAATAATCCACAGATTGGTGAAGTAAGTCGTGTGAAACGACAAAATTTGGAAAATCTCAACCTTATGGTGGTCGGATATGAACTTGATATCGCCTTGAGGGGGCAGGTAATCGAAGGCACCCATCAAAGATGGGCACAAACCAACCCAACCCCTACGTTGACTACGCCTGGTTGAGGATTATCAATCATTGGGACCGTAGACACCCCCAATGAAGGGTCATATCTAGAGAAATACAATTGATCAATGGTCACAATCTGGTCCTCGTGTGGAAACAACAAGACTCGAAAAACTGTAGCAACCACTGCTTGCATGGCATAAGTCCAACTCCTTCCTAACAAAATATTGTAGTCAAGAGACGCGTCGACTACCTCTACCTCAATGCACACAGTATTCCCTCCCAATTGCACGAGAAAAGAGGGAATGATACCATGTGGTTGGAACAAACGACCGTCGAAAGCAGTGAGAAGAGTGGGTGACAGAGACAAAATGGGCTGGCCAATGGCCTTCCAACATGCCAATGACATAACGCATGTTGAGGCACCCTCATCAACCACCGTGCAGAAAATATTTCGAGTAAAATATTTCGTGGGGTGAGCCACTACTATCTGAAATGCTACGTGGTACGACATATGAGGTTTTAATTCGGTTGTATCTAGCATGATGGTACCTGGATTACAAGTCTTAGTAGATCCTAGAGCGGTTAACAAAGCTTTCCTCTGGGAAGGGAAGCATTGGAGGACTTCCAAAGTGGACATCACACAAGGGGTTTGAGACAAATATTCCACTACAGAATAGTTCTAGGTGGCCCTTGCGTTTGGGTTGTGAGAAGCTTTTTTGAACGCGCCTTTTGGGATGCGTCTCATTGTTTCGCCCAAAGTATTCTCAATCTGTAGAGGAAGAGATGGGAGTTCGGCTTCTTTGCCCTTCTCATAAGTGCTTGGTTTACTGTAGTCATGCGCTCTAGTGGATATGAAAGCATCACCCTTCATCATATATACGTTCGCAGATGCGGGATTGTTTGAAGACGGAGAGGGTCCTTGACTGCCCCCTTCCACGCTTGTAGAAGCTCGGGTTAGGTTTTGTCCATGTTGAAATGGATTGGTTAACACAACAGGTTGTTGCTGTGTCACAAACTTCTAGGCCTTTGCAAGCCGGGGACATAGGTTGGTCGGGTGGTCTTCCACGTATAGGTTACATGGATACCTCGCCTTCTGTTTCTCAGTGTTTCCCCCGCCAACATTATCAGTGGGTTTCTTATCCCCCTTACCCTTCTTTCATTGTTTTTTCTTTCCTTCAGGTTGTTGGGTGGCCTTTGGATTTGTCGATTGCACTCTGTGTACATCCGACGTTTTAGTAGGGGGAGCAACCAAAACAGTAGTTTGATTGGTCGTTGTGTGTTGTATAGATAATTGTTGCAACTACTTTGTCGGTTGCTCAGTGGACTTTGCTTGTGTTGAACCAACAATACCATCGACATGTGGTCTATCTCTTTGTCTGGTTTTATCAAGTATTGAGCGTGGCGCATCTGGCAAGATCTCGTATAATAAACCAGACTGAGAATAAATGAGCTCAAGCTGTTGAGCTCTCATGATGGCATTTTCTTCGGAAAACACTCCTGAAGTCGTGACGTCTTTGGATAATTGTGGGACCAAATACTTAAGGAACCACTCAAGAAGGAATGCTGGTGGGACTGGTACCTTAATTAAACTCTTCCAACATCTCTATTCTCGGATTTGATTCGAGATATGGTCCACTTTTGTCTGTGAGAAATTGGCCAGCAATTATGTGTCAGTGTCGTATCTCACAGGTAATTGGAAATGGTTTAGGAAGGCCATTGCCAATTCGCCGAAGGAAGAGTATCTTGAGCAGTCGAGCTCAATGTACCATTTCGTGGCACTCCCAATGAGAGTACGTTGAAACAATCGCAACTGTACGGAGTCATATTTCAACGAGTTAGATGAGCACCAAAGGTGGAAGGTAGTCACATGATCGCTTGGATCTTCGTTAGGATTAGCTTCGAACTTTGGTATGTCCGAAGGCAACTTCGTCGGCATAGGAGGCCAATGCGGATCGTGAAAGATAAGGTCATTCAACAACCTTGCCAAATCTGGCAAATGCAAGGTTTCCAGGAAAGGTAGTTTGGGTTGTTGGTGATAACCTGGGAAAAAGGGGCCTAGAGTTTGACTGGCACCAGGTTGCCAGGAAAAGTTTGCTTGATGGCCTGGGTTCTAGTAAAAACCATGGTCATGTCTAGCGTATGGATTTTGCGTGTGAGGAGACATCATCGACTGATTTCCAAAATAGGACATAGATGGTTGGGCATGCATTACATTTGAAGGACTTTGGGAAGGGTTGCCCCATATCAGTCCCATGGGGATAGGCATAGTACTTTGTCTGGGGTTCCATTGATTGTGAAAATAATTATCCTAGATCGACATTCCTGTCAAGGGAACAAATCCTTGCTAAGAATTCCAAGACCTTGATGCGGAAGAAGTTCCTAGGTGTGCCCCCTGTGCAGGAATAGTACCCTGCATAGGAATAGGTTGTCCGAAACTAGGGTTGCCCCCAGCTGGGAAAGTAGATGATGAAAAGACGTTGTTACCAAACGCACAGAACAAAGAAAACGATGTCAAACCTACTGGCATATTATGCGAAGGTGGTCCTTGACTCCCCGCTCCAAGTAAACTATGGTTTGCAGGTGGCCCGACGGATTGTTGATGCGTGCCACTGAGCGAAGGGGACGAAGGAGGTATATGAACTCCCCCGTAAGGGAAAGCATTAAAAGGAGTAGGAGTGCCCCCCATGTGTCCTTGTAGAGGAGCGTTAGAGCTCCCTGCCCTCAGACCTGAAGTCTGTGAAGTGGAGTAGGAAAGTACAGGACTTGTACCTGAACTAGGCATCTCGTATAAGAACGAAGGGCTTGTCGCACTTGGTTGGAAAGGGGTTGTGGCTGCCACCAAAGACGGGATCGGACCACTGTGCGATTTAGAGGCAGTCGAGACCATGATGGCTCGGACCGGTGACAGTGGATTATGAGGTGGAAACTCTCATGTGGTGACGACCGTAGTGGGAATTGAAGAATTCCCAGAAGGAGTAACAACATTTGTTTCCATTGCTGCATGCGACACTGTCTGGCACTCGTAAGGATGAACCAGTACGATGGTAGGTGCCAAAAGATCAGTGGTGGAGGTTTCAGGTGGACTAAGTGTTTGTGCTCCAAAGTTTAAAACAGTTGATTCCTCCGGATGTTGATTGGGCACAATTTCATGTGACCCGGTCGCTTCAAAAGACCCTTGTTGGTATAGCTTTCGCCTTAGTGGTGGCGGGGGTGGCTCCAGTGTAACCGGTGATAGGCCCTGAAGCCTTCATGATCGACGAAGCTCGTGATCCTCCACTGTGTGAGAATATCAAAGACACTCTAGGTCAGTCTAACCGTTCAAAAAATACATGCACTAAAAATTCCCTACAAGATAAGACAAACAAACACTAAACTAATTGGAAGAACAGTTACAACAACCAACACTGGAGAAACTTACCGATGCAAGTGCAACTCGAACACGGAAGCACCCTCTCGGTATACTCTGCAAAGCATGGCCTGATGTCTATCGTAGGTACTGTGGTATACCCCCGCAGTCACCTGTGTATGTCCCTAAAAAGATAAGCAACTAGGTTGCCAGCACGCGAACAATCACCAGGCGGGTACAGTCGAAAGTCGGGTAGACCACAAGGAGCAGGGTATCGAGCCTGAAACCTGTTAAGGGTATCAAAAGCAAATGGTCCGAAATACAACTGAGGACCTCGAATGGATTCGAGACCCACGAAGCCCCGTGGAAAATGCAATTGATAGAATCCCAAAACAACCCTCTATATGTGTTCTCCACTACGATTGGTCCAGCTTTGGAGGGGTTATCTCCGCTACCTTTCCGCACGTGACCTCGTGTTTATCCCCTGTGTTAGAGGGGGGTACCGGATAACTTTCACGATACTGGACTTTGACACTCCCTAACTCATACCCTAATGTTTGATTTTAATGGCCTTGAAGAGTTTTCTCTCCAACCTAATCCAAGGCCTTAATCCTGAACTAGTTGGTTAACCCTACAAACATAAACGTCTAATGAATTTTAGATTTAGAGTTAATTTTATGGCTTGTCTTATGTCAAAGGTTATGAAAGTGAAACTGGTGATGTTTGAAAGACGAAAGTAAAAAATGAATAGAAAGCTGGAAAAAAAAAACCTTCACTTAACGCAAATTTTCAACAACTTTTCAAATTAAAAAAAAAAAATTCTAAGATCTTTTGAACAACGAATTCAAAGAAATATTTCATTCGACTATGAGCTACTTATGATCTGATTAAACTGGCAAGAACTTATGAAAGCAAAGACCTTTCCTTGGTTACTAATGCAAAACAACACTTTTCAACCAAACAAATGAAAGATTTTTTTTTTTATTTGAATGCTCACAAAGCAAAAAGGAAAAATATCAACAAGTCAAAAACCAAGAAAAATTTATGGCCTAATCGCAGTTCGCAAAGAATCACTTCAAGAAATCACACACTAGTAACTTAAAAAATGACTCTCACACTTGTCTAAAAACCCTAAAGAAAATTTGGATGAAAACTTTAAAATGAAAAAAGAAAGCTATGGCGGAGATCACACCTAAGCTACTGACTACGAGGACAGAGATTCAAAAACCTGAGAGGTATAATTCTTGTCAAGGGAAAGGATGACTACCTCACCCTCAACAAAAACAATCCTTCACAAGCACACTGCTGACAATTCAACAGCAAGCGTGTGCACGCGAGCTGTGTAGAGCTAGAGGGCATGTACACGCATGCTGGCTTTATACAGGCTGTGTGTATCTCTAAAACTCTAAAACAAATAAAAACCGACAGTCCAAACCAGGAAGAGACCACTGATACTGAGAACTAGGGTCTCTTGAAGGCTTAGACACTTTCTTTAACAGGAGAAAGAAAAAAATGTAAGGAAAAATTCGTAGAACAAACCAATCTGAGGTGAACCCTAAGCTATAGACTGCAACCAACCAAGACTAGAAAGAGTTCCAGAAAACCCTTGAGAATGTCTGATTCTGACAGGGAAGAGGATGTTTGCCTCAAAAATTTTCTGGAATCATACATGCTATTGTTACTTCTTCAGCTAGCATTTACACGCGGGCTGTAAGAAAGTAGGGCGCATGTACATGCATGTAGACCTTATGCAGGCCACGTGTACCTCTGTGGGTCTAAAAAAAATACAGTCAAGAAAAGAAACATAGATAGCTGGTATGGAAGACCAGAATCTCTGTTAGCTCAGACTTTGCAGAAACTTCAAAAAACAAGAAAGAAAACCAGTCTTTTAAAAATACCCAAAAATATTCTCAGGCACACTAGAGACCTCCCCAGTATGGTCGCCAATTATGTTGTGGTGGGAAATCCCCCTACGGACTAGAATTTAGGGTTATATTATGCATGCATATAAGACCGAAAGAATCCTACTTTCTACCGTCGTCCCAGACCTAATCCCCATTTCTTTTAAGAAAATACATGGTTAAACGAACATACCTTGTTCCGAACGTTCGATGTCAATCCTTCTTCACACTTGATCGCTTTTTAGTAGCTATCCTCTCAAGACTGACCTATGTACAAAACAAGAAACAAACTCTACATGCATTTGTTCTACAGATTAATGGGTTAGAGATTCAAACATATATTCACTAAACTATGAAGAACTCATATAGTGGGATGGGAAAAGCATTTTTTTATTATTAACTTTAATGAATCAACTTACAATGTCGAGACCGGCCATCGCTCTGCAAAACTGATCCTGGGCTCCTCTTCAAATGTCCTCCAACTTCTTTGCTCTGTATCTCTCTTTGCACAAGGATGGCTAAAGGGTTGGGACAATGGGGATGTACAATTGGGTAGAGTTTCTTTACTATTATTCTCCTCCTCCAAATGGGACCCCTAACCCTTCTTTTATAGGCAAGAAGAAGCTAGGTATTTGGATGAACCTTCGACCATGCATGGCCATGAGTTTCAATTAACTCACCCAAATCTGCGTGTTTCGTCGGCAACTTTCCTTTTTTCTTGCTTTTGTAGGTACACACGGGCTATTTTAGGTTAGCTGGCATGTACACGCATGCAGTAATTGAGTAGGGCACATGGGCCCTTATAAAAGAGGTTTTTTAAAGAGTTGTTCAGCAGTGTTTTGGCAAAGAAGGGATCTGAGATGGCCTGATGCCAGGTAAGCATGTATGGTGCAAATTATGGTTATAACAGTTGGAGCCTGAGAAACTAGGGGGTTGGAGCCTCCTTCCAGTTGCACCTTGAAAACAAAATAAGTTGGTGCTTCCAATGATTGTAATTCTTCATGACATATAAGAAAAAACATTTTGTGGTTTTCTCCCGATTTGGTTTCCACGTAAAACACTGGTGTACTGTGTATGTGTGTGATTGTTCATTTCTTATTGCTCATTATTGGATAATAATTCTACATTGATATAACACTTGGATTATTTGAAGAATTTTTTTTATAATTAAGCTATTATTGATTCACCCCCCCTCTCAGTAATCCAACAATTGGTATCAGAGTAGGTTCCTTGAGAAATCAGTTTAACCACTGAAAGGTAGATCATGGAGAGTACCAACTTGTATAAAAATGGAATACCACAGTTTGATGGACATAAGTATGCTTTTTGGAGCATAAGGATGAAGACATATATACAGGCACAAGGATTTCAAGTTTGGCAATCAATTGTAGATGGATACACAACACCAACAGTTCCACCAACAAATGACAAAGTAGTGAAGCTCGATGAGAATAATTCCAAAGCCAAAAATGCACTTTTGAATGGTCTCAGTGATACAATATTCACCAAAGTTGCACATTGTAAATCCGCTAAAGATATTTGAGACAAGCTTCAAAATATTTATGAATTAGATACAATAGTCAAAGCAACAAAGCTTCAAACTCACAGAGGTCAGTTCAAACAACTAAAAATGAAGGAAGATGAGAATATTGCAGCCTACTTCTTATGAGTCGATCAAACAGTGAATGCAATCATAGGATTGGGAGAAGAAATCAAAGAATCTGTAATTGTTCAAAATGTACTAAGATATCTTCCTATGAGATTTAATTGTAAGATATCAACACTAGAAGAAAGATTGTATCTAAACTCAATAAGCATGGATGAACTGCATGAAATCTTCACAACATATGAAATGAGAACTGAACAGAAAAATCCATATGTAAAAGAAACAACCTTCAAAACACCCAAAAGATCAAAGCAAAAGAAAAAGGAACAAGAAGAATATAGCAGCAACAGTGATGTCTCGGAAGATGATGAAGAAGTGTCCAACTTCGTCAAAACACTGAACACGGGAATCGACGGTAGGTATAGATGTAAGCTTCATTTAATTTGTTTTAATTGTGATGGTATTGGTCATTTTGCTAACAAATTTCCTCATAAGAAAAAGAGAAATGATAAATGTTACTCAAAAGGAAAACATACATATAAAGGCAAAAGAACTACAAAGAAAGTTTTCAAGAAAAGTTTGTGCACCAAAGAAGACATCACATCATCAGATGAAGATGAAGTCAGTGACAGTGAGACAGGAAGAGTTCTATTCATGGCAGTAAAAGACTCTGACAAAGAAGACTCCAAAGAAGAATATGAAGAAGCCAAAGAAGAATATGAAGAAGTCGAAGAAGAAATTGAAGAAGCAGAAGTTGACTATCGAGAAGAATTAATGTGTGTCATAGAAGTTATCAGAAGAGAAAAGAAGAAAAACAAGAAACTACAAGCAGAACTAGACAAGAAAAATGATACTCAAGAATTAGAACAAATGATCACAAAATTAAAGGTTCAAATAGAAGAAGATAAAAGAATTGATGAAGCACTCAAAGAAAATCTAGAAGAAAATGACAAGATCATTGGAAACTTGGAAGCAGAGATTGTCGCACTAAGAAAGAATATTCAAAAGAAAAATATGGAGAATAGCTCAAAAGTTCTGGATGACATTATCAGTAGTCAAATATCTCATCTTGACAAGTCCAGACTTGGATACAATCAGACAGAAAAGGGATCAAGCTCCAAAACAACATAGCAAGAAACATATCCAAAAAGTTATGCAGAATCAATCAAAGGGGATAGGAAGATATACAATGAAGATTACAGGGACACTCCTCCACCAAGAAGATTCATATTTCAGAATCAACAACAGACAGATAGGACTCAAGAAGAAGAAGGATTCATAAGAACACCTCATTTCATAAGATCTTCAACTCCCAGGTATCAAACTACAGTTTTTGGTTTATGTTATGCATGTAATAATTTTGGACATAAAGCTTGGAATTACATAGCTAAAAATAGGAACAATAACAACTTTGAGAGTCATACACAAAGGGGTTATTCAAAAAGACTTGGTGAAACACAGAGAAGAAATTACAACATGTTTGAATCTTTGAGCACTAAAGTGGAATGTTACAAATGTAACAATTTTGGACACGTGGAAAAAGATTGTAGAATGATAGTCCTTCCTAAAGAACCCCAACAGAATAACAACAGTCACAGTCAGGAACCTCAGAAAACGACATGGATAAGAAATCAAGATCAATATAGCAATGAAGAATGCACAATTGCTCTAACAACTATGGAGAATAAACGCGGTTGGTATGTTGACAGTGGATGTTCAAAACACATGACAAGTGATAGAGATAAGTTTCTTACATTATGAAAGGAAAGAGATGGATCAGTCTCCTTCGTAAATGACGATTCAGCCAAAATCATTGGAAAATGCACAGTCTGAATTGGGAACAAGAATGAAAAGGCAGAAAATGTTCTACTAGTAGAAGATATGAAACATAATCTTCTAAGTGTGAGTCAAATGTGTGACCAAGGTCATAAAGTTACTTTCGATTCACAAAAGTGTGAGATAAAAAAATAAGTTTCAGGGAAATTGGTCGCTACAGCTGCAAGAAATTCAAGAAACATATATGTGTTAAGTGAAATTGAAAATGAAAAGTGTTGTCTAGGAAATGAATATGAAAGTTGGCTATGGCATAGAAGAATGGGGTACATACATTTTGATAACCTTGTAAAAGTCAACAAAAGAGAAGCAGTAAGAGAAATGCCCCAGATCACGAAACCAACCAACACTTTATACAAGCATTGTCAACAAGGAAAGCAAACAAAGATCGGGTTTAAATTAAAGGAATATTCAACGACAAGTCCACTGAAAATTGTGCATACTGATCTAGTTGGACCAACTAAAACAAAGGGCTTAAAAGGTGAGAAATACTTCATATTATTAGTTGATGATTATACAAGAATGACTGGAGTTTGCTTTCTCAAGAATAAGTTAGAAGCTTTTGAAAACTTCAAGATCTACAAGGAAATGGTTGAAAATGAAATGGATTAAAAAATCAAATGCTTGAGATCTGATAATGGAGGACAGTTCACCTCAAAGGAATTTATGGACTACTGCAACAATCATGGAATAAAAATACAATTCTACGTTGCTAGGACACCTCAACAGAATGGAGTTGTTGAAAGAAAGAACATGACAGTACATAAAATAGCTCAAACAATGTTAATGGATTCGAAATTGACAGATATTTTTTGGACACAGGAAGTGCATACAATAGTCCACATTCAAAACAGAGTAATGCTCAGAAACAACACTGACAAAATTCCTTACGAACTATGGAAAGGAAGACTAGAAAATGTAAAGCACTTCAGAGTTTTTGGAAGCAAATGCTATATCAAAAGAGAAGATGGAGAAATGAGAAAGTTTGACTCTCGTGTGGACAAATAAGTAGTTGTTGGTTACTCAAGTACAAGGAAAGAATACAAGTGTTACAATCTAATATTGAACAAAGTTGTGGAAAGCATCAATGTAACAATTGAAGAAACAGGTAGACCAGAATCAAAGGAAAAAAATGAATCAATGAAACAATTCTTAGAAGAAGAAGCAAAAGATGAAAAAGAAGTAGAAGAGGAAGATGAAGAGAATCCGACATAAGCAGAAGAGAAAGTTCAACAAGTGTCTCCAAAGACACCCAGTGAATGAGTACAAAAGAATCATCCTTTAGTTCAAATTATCGGAAACAAAGATGCAGGATTTGAGACTAGAAGAAGAATCTGTTCACCAGAAAAAAAACACGCCTAGCACTCTTCTCTACAATTGAACCAAACTATTTTGAAGAAGTCAACAAGGATGAATCTTGAAATAAGGCCATGGATGAAGAATTGGATCAAATAGAGAAAAATGACACTTGGGAACTGGTTCCAAGACCAAATAATAAGAATGTGATCGACACAAAGTGGGTCTTCAGGAATAAATTGAATAAAGATGGACAGGTTACAGGGAACAAAGCTTGATTGGTATGTAAAGGATATGCACAGGTTGAAGGAATCGACTTTGAAGAGACATTTTCCCCAGTTGCCAAAATGGAAACAATTTGTTTGCTTTTAGCTTATGCATGCTCCAAAAATATTAAAATGTATCAAATCGACATAAAATCAATTTTTCTGAATGGGGAAATTGAAGAAGAAGTCTACATTGAACAACTAGAAGGATTTTAGTTGTCAGAAAACACAGATTATGTGTGTAAATTAAAGAAGGCCTTGTATGGTCTAAAACAGGCTCCTAGAGCATGGTACTCTAGACTGGATAAGTATCTGCAGTAGGAAGGGTTCAGAAAAGGAAGTGCAGACAACAACCTCTACATCAAGGTAAGTCAAGGTAATATTTTATTAATTGAAGTTTATGTTGATGATATTATTTTTGGTAGTGATGATGACGGGTTAATCCAGAAATTTGCAAAAGATATGCATAATGTATTTGAAATGTCGTTACTTGGAGAACTATCCTTCTTTCTGGGACTTCAGATACGCCAAAGAAACCAAGGAATTTTTATTTCTCAAACCAAGTATATCATAGAAATGCTAAAACGGTTCGGTATGGAAGATTGCAAACCAATTATCACTCCCATGCAAACCAGTTGCAAGTTGAGAAAATATGATGATTCAAAGTCTACAAATCAGAGGCAATACAGGTCAATGATTGGAAGCCTACTATATGTGACAACATCCAGATCAGATGTAATGTAGGCAGTTGGACAGGTGACACGATTTCAAGTAGCACCAAATGAATCACATGTATTAGCAATGAAGAGGATTTTCAGATATCTCAAAGGAACATAAGAGTTTGGATTATGGTATCCAAAATGAAATGATCTATCACTTATTACCTACACAGATGCATATTGGACAGGTTGTATTGATGATCGAAAAAATACCAGTGGAGAAACATTCTACTTGGGTGAGTGTTTAGTATCATGGCTAAGCAAGAAACAATCATCAGTATCCTTATCTACAGCCGAGGTAGAGTACATTGCAACAACATCATGTTGTACACAGGTTCTTTGGATGAAACAAACTCTGATAGATATACAGGTTGAGTATGATGAGCCCATTCCAATATATTGTGATAATACAAGCGCCATCAGTATCTCAAAGAATCCGATGATGCACTCCAAGACGAAGCACATTCCAATCAAGTATCACTTTTTATGGGAATAGGTTGCAGAAAATAACATCAGAGTTGAGTATGTGGGCACACAATAACAAGTGGCAGACATCTTTACAAAACCACTTCCATGGGAAGCCTTTGAGTATCTTCGCCAGAGACTCAAAGTTATTTCTACTAAAAAATGAATGCTTTTGAATGCTTATCTTATATCTCTTAGATGTACATGAGGAAACACCATAAGAAGACAGTTCAGTCAGGGGGAGTAATCCTGGATGGAAAGATACCTTTGCCATTGATGTCAAAGGGAGATAGATTTATCAGATGCAGAGGATAGAGGCATGGTTCCAGGGGGAGAAGATTTATCAGATGCAGAGCACAGAGGAATGGTTCTAGGGGGAGCATGAGTGATACGATTTCAATATTGCATCAGAGTGTTGCCATCAATGCCAAAGGGGGAGATTGTTGATTAAGGTTGGTTGTCATTGATGTCAACCCTTGAAGAAAGCTCCATAGCACAAAGGTTGGGTAATGAACCCAATATTGTTTGAGGTAAATATGACTCATTACTGTCTTGTCATGGTTGATAATAAGTAGAAATGGATGAACTCCAAATTGGTTCCCTTATGGTGAAAGCCCTCATGGGAAGACACTTTGCGGATTGAGTTATCCTAGAAGTATGGTTAGAGAATCCATGCTTATTTGTGGAATAATGAGATGAAGGTCAGTAAATTTTTCATTGAAACTATCCTATTTGGATAATGATTTTCATTCCATTTTCGGTGGTATGTGGAACGTCACACAACTCCTCACGATTAGAGAGTTATGGCCATAAGAAGTTGGAGAACCCAGGTTTGAGTAATGGGCCCAAGTTTGTTTGATGAATAATAGTATGATTTTTGATATATTTGCAGGTAATACTATTCTATATGGATGGTACATGTCATTCCATTTATGGTGGTATGTGGAACATCACTTGAGAGTTATGGCCGTTGAATGACCCTCTTATGTCATCTAGAAGCTCCAAAAGGTCAAAGTAGTCAAAGTGGTTTAAAAGATTTTAAAAGGTAAATAATAAAGTGAATTGATGAGTGTACTATAATTCATAGTGAATACAAAATAAATTATTTAAACAATAAATTTAAAGGATAAATTAGAAGTGGGTTAATCCTAAAATAAGAAAAGTGGACAAAGTTACTTAGAAGATGTTTTTAAGGAAGCTACTTGGAGAGTATAAATAAGAGGCAAGGTTCTCTCATTTTAGACACATTTGAGCATATTGAATACCTATAGGTGTATGAGGTAACCAAAGGATATCTAAGACGAATTTTTGAGGGAATTTGAAGAAAATAAGGCCGAAATTCAAGGAAGTATAAATTCTTTTGATGTTGCTTTCTAAGGTATGTTATTTACAGGCCATCTCACCATTTTCGCAATATTTTTTTTTCTAGAATGATTCAAACCGTGAAATTTTTATGGCATCGAGGAAACATATCCAAGTATCCTTGGTAAAAAATTCATCTTATGGTTCATTGTATTTTTTGATTTACACTCCGTGGAAAATAGGGTTTGTGGCTAGTCCTGAAACTAGTCAAAAACAAGTGTTTTGGGTAAAAATGTCATAACTTATTCATAATAGATCCAAATTAAGTAAGAATAATTTTTTTTTGCTATATTACAGTCTGTAGTATGATTTGTAACAGTTTCATATATATTCAACAAATATTCCATGTGGGGCACGCTCTACAAGGTCACTCTCTAGAATAAACTAGAATTTAGCAAGGTATGCCATTTTTGCTAGAACTACTTTTTCTGAGAGGTTCCAAGTAGTGAAACCTGAAGGAATTGCATATAACACACTAAAGAAAATTGTGTATCAGTTTCAGATCTTTATTCATTACAGGTACAAAGTTATGATTATTTCAAGTTAGGGTTGTTGACTAATCCAAAACTAGTCATGTGAGACTAACAAAAAGTTTGATGTAAATGCTAGTCTCTTGTTTTTTAAAATTAAGGAAGGTTTGAAGGTCTATTATAGAGTTATAAATCATATTTGGATGATGAAATTGATGAGGGATTTTGGTTGAGGTACAAGTTGGGTACATGGTTGAGACAAGTAGTTAATGAGTTGACACATACATGAGGTGTATAGTTGATGATGTTGGTACATATTGATGAGTCATAGTTGATAGTAGTTGAAACATGATTGACACATACTTGGTACATGGTTGGTTTCATTTGTTTATGGTACATTTTGATTACAGATTGTTTGGTACAGGTTGGTGCATGGTTGATGCACTTGTTTATGGTATAAGTTGGTGCATGGTTGATGCACTTGTTTATGGTACAATTTGATTACAGGTTGATGTGCAGGTTGATGCATGGTTCATGTTTATTGGTACAGATTTACAACAATATATCTCATAGTGATAGTGTGACAGTGGTTCCATCATTCTACTTCTACTTCAGGGCGATTGGACAGGGCAAGGACTGGTTGTAGCCACCTTTCGGTTGTAGCCGGAGAACATAGGGGGTTGTAGCCTCCTTATGGTTGTAGCCAGAGAATTGGGGAGTTGGAGCTTCCCTCAGGTTGTAACCTCCTTTCAATTGCAGCTGGAAAACAAAAGAAGTTGGTGCTTCCAATGAATGTAATTCTTCAAGACATATAAGAAAAAACATTCTATGATTTTCTCCCGATTTGGGTTTCCACGTAAAACATTGGTGTATTGTGTATGTGTGTGATTGTTCATTTCTTATTGCTCATTATTGGATAATAATTCTACATTGATATAACACTTGGATTATTTGAAGAAAAAGGATTATAATTACACTATTACTGATTCACCCCCCCTCTCAGTAATCCAACAAGAAAGTGTTGATATTGAGAGGGGGGTGAATCAGTATCAAGTACAATTTAAAAACCTTTTTCAACTTATACTTAAACCATTCAATTATATCCAATGAGCAATGAACAATAGTATAGGAGTTACACCAATACACCACAATACACCATGCA
>ML784891.1:885579-920142 GCA_009831015.1 Picea engelmannii | reverse complement strand
ATGGGTTAAGCAATTTTAATGCACATCAATGTTAACCATTTTCTCTTGAAAATCACTTGTAATTTTTTTTAAAATGGGTAAAAATGTTCAAATTGAACATAAAATTCAACACTGCTTGAGAATGTAGAACATGGGAAGAAAATAACTATTACACTAGAATCATTCTTGTAATTTGCATAAATTAATGTTCTCTTACTTGAAATTTCTCAAGTAACAAGGTATAGAGGAAAATGTTATGTATAAACCAAGTTAAAATGTTGCGTTATTCAACAGAGCTTGGAACACCACAAAGAATTTTCAATTTTGCTTCAAATGGAAGTTCGTTGGATGCATAAGAGGCGGTAATGGGAAGTTTGCCAACGTACTGAAGGTGATGGCAACAAGTGTGTCGATGTTGAGGTTCAATGCATTGGAGGTGATCAAAACATCCTTGCCAATGTATCGGAGATGGTAATGAAAAGTCCGCTAGTATCGAGTTCATGTATTAGAAGAGTTTGTGTAAACTCTTCTGGTGGTACCGATAGAGTTCGCGGGAACTCCTCAGGTTGCACTAGAGAATATGTGGTCAACTAGATCATTGTTGAGATTCGCATACCAGAGACATTGGGAGGAAGTCCGCCGATGCACATTAGAGATAATCGTGTGAACTCTTCGGATGTATCGGTAGAGTTAATGGAAAGTTTGTTGATATACCATAACTTGTTTCTCAAAAAATGGTTAAGTGTCAAATCATAAACCAAGCCAAACTTGCAAGATAAAATTTCATCAAGGGGGCATGGGTAGACTTAATTAAAGATTAAGGAGATGAGCAATCTTATCAGCAAGTTAAGAGGGTCTCAAGACAAAAAAGGAGGGTCCCATTTTCTTGGTAAAAATTGACTTCATGAGCAAGAACACAAGACAAAGGGAAGGTGTTGATGCCTGGCACAACACAACCCCAAGAGAGGATAGGTGTAGAGATATATGAAGGGGATGGAGGGAGGAAGAAGATTCGATTTTCTATTCATTTCAACATAGATTGTTTTCAAAATTGGTGCAAGCTAGCCATTTATATTTATATTCGATGATTTGTTAAACCAGTTGCAACATGCCAAGTACTTCACCAAGTTGGATCTCAAATCAGGATATCACCAGGTACGTGTTAAAGAAGAAGACACTTGGAAGGCTACTTTCGAGACAAGGAAAAGTTTGTATGAATGGTTGGTCATGCCATTTGGTTTATAGAATGTACCAATTGCATTAATGAGACTCTATGAATGTGGAGAGTTTGAAACATTGTGGGCCTTCCATGTTGGATAAGGAGGAGGAGGAGTAGTTCTTAGCTACCATAGAGGACTTAACATTGGATGCTCATGCATAGATGGAAGAGAACATCGTTTTGTAGAGGAATTCTAGAACTAAAAGACATGGGTAGCATGACCTTCAACAAATTAGGTTGAAAGGACAACTTCCATGGAAAGCAAAATGGTACTCCAGGGAAAAGGTAGAGGAAAAATTTCCTCACATAATCCAGTAAAGCTTTTGGGGACCAAAGGAGGTATGATACAGATTGTAACATCATATAATTTTTTTTATCTATCTTGGTACTTTATGGGTGGAAACAATTGGAGGAATATGCTTGTAGGGCCATTTTACTGGAAAGTCCTAGTTTGGAAAACTAGGGTTCAAAACGTTCCAGAGCCATTTTGAGGCATTAAATGATATTTTTTTGGGGTTACTTTGTCCGAAACTTGTGCACACATTCTTGATGTTGATCTGCAAACCGAGACCTTTACAACGGTGCAAAAATCGCCTCAATTGAAGGTCATATGCGAAATTTATGCCTCTTACATGTTGACCTACCTTGTTGATCACCATGGTACGAGTGTATGGCACATCAACCCCCATTAACCAAAAATGTGGGGCTAGCCATGTGTGGATTTTCAAGAAGATTCTAGAAGGTCCAAACCTTATCAATTATTGGGGATTAAGGAAGTCAAAACCCTAACCCTAGACGACTATTGGGCTATGTTAAATATCGGGCTACTAGAAGGAGAAAGTGTTTCATTCGTTAGCATTGTATTTGTTCCATAGTCGAGCATAACATCTAGGAGTGGTATTTTGAGAGCTAACAGAGGAGGAAAGATTTTGTAGTAGCGATATAGACCACTGCGTCAAAGGAAACTCCATTATGAGTGCCTCTTTCTTTGTATTTGCATTTAAAAAAAAGAGAGCAAAGCATATACCTCACCTTCTAGTTTTTTTTTTTTTTTGATGTAATGGGTTTACTAGAATATATCTTGTGTTCATTTTTGTGGATAGTGTGCTCTTTTGCCCATTTCTTTCATTTTCATATTTCAGTTATTATCACAATTTCAAGCAACTTGGATCTAAAAAAGTAATTTACATAATCTAATATTTCAAAATATTATAATATCTATTGTGATGAACCGTTCCAATGAAATATCCATAAAAAATTATATATAAACTAAGAGCTAAAAACTAATTTAATTACTTCTTTCATTTTCCATTTAAAATTATATATAGAAACCTAACAATATATGTTGATAGTAGGATGCTTATAAGAGTGTAACGAGTGTGAGATTTACAACCTTGTTAAATGATTTCAAGGCATAAATTAGCTTTTTGCAGTTTTTTGATAGCAATTATCCATTTGGGTTTACTAAGATATGACAAAAAGTTATAGATGCAATGAAGCTTTTAGAGAAAGTATATCATTCCTTTGAAGTAAAAAATCATTATTCTTACTTTCTCTTTCTTTGAAATTCCTACCTATTTTTGTATGGTCTCTTAAAACATCGAGATAAGGTTTGGATGATTATGGTCCAGCCTTTCGCAAGGGGCTAAAAGATATAGGTTATGCCATAGAATTTACTATATGGAATGCATTATGAATATAAAGAACATAGTCTTGTCATATATATGTTGTTGTGATTTCCTTTCTTTTTGTTTCATGTGTAATATTTATTTTTTTCTTAAAAATTAAGAAAAATTAATTTATTTTAAAATGAAAACATTTATTTAATTTATATTTTATATTATTTTTATTTGTACATATGTGTAATATTTTTTTTTATGTAAAAATTAAGAAAAACTATATATATATATATAAAAGTAAGAAGTATTGTATATTAAGGTCTTACCAAAACCAGGTTGGTGTGCCAGATTATATCCATAGTCATACTGGAGTCACTGGACTGCCCCAACAGAGGGGAAACTAATCCAGCCAGCATAGGAGTTACGCAAAGCAGTTCTAAAACTAAGACAAAAAAAGGTTTGGAAGGGCTGTTCTTCCATTAAAACTAACTGAGACTAACAAAGTTGCACATAAAAACAAACTTAAACACCTGGCAAGTATCCCGGGCCCGTGGCAGAGAGGTCCCCCGGCCAAGGTTCCTCCTCTATGTAAGTCGGCCCCGTATCCCATATCACCTCGTCTTTCAACTTGTCCGCCGCACCCTCGGTTTCTGTCATCTCCTCCTGCCTCTATTGAGTTGTCGAGTCTGCCTTCGCTATCCTGCAATTGGTGTGCTCCAGCCCATGCTTCTCTGCGCTCTGTTCCTTGGCGTCGCCTTCTACGGTTGCTGTACGAGGCAGCTCCTCTGGGGTCGCTCCATCTGGGTGAGAGGGGAAGGCCTCGCTCATGGAGGAAAGGAGTTGAAGGAGGGTCGTAACCTTATCATCTGTGGATTGCAACCAAAAGTGGAGGTCCTCCACCCCCCGACGAAGTTCAAACACCAGGCCATAGATAATGTCTAAGCTATCTCGGAGCTGCATGCCATTGCCGGAGTCGGAAGCCTGGTGATCAGAATTCCCTGGCCTGCGGGGAGGAGGGGGTGCTCCTGTAGAGCTTCGAGGGAGATCAACGACTGGCGTCAGGACAGGTACAAGCATGGTGGGGGCGGTACAGAGACGCGGGGGAGCATTCGTCGTCCAAGGGACAATTGCCAAAGAGTGTGGCTACGAGACCATCGGGGAGGGTGGAGGGGGAGGTTCGGGCTGTGTGGGAGGTGAAGAGCAGGTGGAGGGAGAACCAGGAGGCGAGAGTGAGGGAGCCCCTCCTCGGCCTCCCTCTCGGACAGGGCATTGGACTGTTCGAGGAAGCAAGGTGCGACAACCTGAAGTGGAGTGCGCGGAGACGGAGGAGGCTATCCAGGAGCCAAAGGAAGCGAATTGTGTCAGTCCAAGAACGCAAAGGGAGATGCTCTTCGCCCCTCGACCAGAGACGGGAACGGTGCATCTGCAACAGAGCCATGCTATGGCAGTCGAAGTAGAGGGAAGGCGCGTAAATGAACATTTATGTCGCTGGGGGAGCAATTTAATGCTGGAGGGGGGTGACGGTCGTCGACACGGGCCCGTCACGTGGCCTCGTGCCTAGTGTGCTAGTGCCGACCCCCTCCGCTTGCCATGTGTAATCCAATATCACCCCATCCGAGGGAAGAGAAACAATATATTTTAAAATGAAAACATTTACTTAATTTATATTTCATATTATTTTTATTTCGACATATGTGTAATATTTTTTTAATGTAAAAATTAAGTAAAACAATATATTTCAAAATGAAAACATACTTAATTTATATTTCATATTATTTTTATTTGCACAATTTTCTTTCAGTGTTGTACATTTTTTTTTTTAAATAAAAAAGAGGGTAGTACCTTCTATATTAGATAAGCACATAACTTTAAACAAAAATAGAGAGTCATGGCTAAAATCCACCAAAAATACTGCCGGTATCCGGAAACCAGTATCACTGAGGGGTTGATAACAGTTTTAACAATAATACATATAGTTGTGAAGCCCCTGTCCTGCCTGAAGGAAACCAGGACAGGTGCTAATGGTCCAAGAGTGCATGAAACAGAAAAGCAGTAAACAAAAGTTAGGATGTAGTAAAACCTAATCACCCGTTGCGTCATCACCTTCACCCGCCTGCCAAGTGGACCTCGCTGGAATAGCAAACTCCTGCGCGCACAGGGGACACTTATGCTGAGCTGGAGCTCCGGAGAACGCGCCAAGGAGAATGTCTAAACACTGGCTCATGAGAAGCATCCTGAGTTCCATGTCCGCCAGGTGGCTGCGTAGTTCGAAGACCAAGGCCAGGTGTTCGTCACTAAGAAGAAAACCATGCATTTCGCCACCCGAGCCGCTGCGAGGGGCAGTCCCCGAACCCAATTCCTCCTCCGAATCTGCCATGTCCTGTCTCTGCTCCGCTCGAGGCTCATTGTCCGTAGTCTTCTCAACGTGCGACGAAGGCGAGTCTCCCGGCCAGGGAATTTCTTCAATGATACAGCCTGGGACGTCATCTTCGCTGATCAAGGCGCGAACGGAGCACTCCATGGCTCGAGGCGCCTCAAAGCATGGAAAGTCTCCAATGGACGGGTCCTCCTCCACTATGCAAGTGGGCAACTCCATCTCGTGCTCGGCATCCCTTACATTACTCAAATTGGGAATAAGACCGTCCCTGCTGTAGCCAGCCTTCGGCTCAATAATGGTGTCGAGCAGCCTTCACCTCTCTTCCCGAGCCTTTTTGCGAAGAATTGAGGACGCCAAAGAGAGAGCACGTTCCAGCTGCTTCTTTCTGCGGCGCTGCGCCCTGTGAGCCTCCCATGCCGAGCCCTGACGAGACCTGGCACGCTCGGGAACCATTGAAACCAGGTCGTGAATGCAGTCTCCAAGAAGAAACATCGCGAGACTGGAGGTCTCGAATAAGAGCAGCAGTAAGTGCAAATCCCAAACAAACCTTCTCAGACGGATTTTCCCCGAGAACAAAGAGCTCTGGAAGGCTTCACCAACATACTTAGCGGAAATGATGAACGGTCGAGCGAGTGACATAGCTAACTCGCTCTGTCCTGTCACATAGTATAGCTCATAACTAGTCTCCATTAAAATCTGTCCTTCCGAATCCATGACCGGGATGAACTCGCGGGAGGAGTAAATCGTCGCGCGAGGGAGCCTCTCCATCGTATGAACCCTGCGATGGCCTGCCCCCGATGTTAATGCTGATGCGTGGGTGGCTGCCATCCGCAGTTAAACCAACACTTAAAGCCATGCTTAGTGCGCATCCATGTGTCACTGACTCTGCATGTCGTGTCACCCCATCCGGCGCTGCTTTCAGTGTTGTACATTATTTTAGTAGCTTTGTATATTTTTTTGTTTATTCATTTTAACATAGTTCTTCTTTTTAGCATTCTTTTCAACTTTTTCAATTAATTTTTTACTTTTATTATTAATTTAAAATTAAAAAAAATAAAACAATACCAAAAACCTTTAAAATCATATAGCCTAAAACTTTCCAAATGATGGTACATGCAATTGTACTTGATTAAGAGATCTCATTCATGTATGTTAGCGTATAAAACTAGGAAATAGTATTTTATAATTATGAAGAAATTCCAAGACACCACATGGTAAGCATATCTCTTTGTTGTTTTACACAAGTATCCGCATAATACATTTCACAAAGGAGGAGGGGAAGACTGAATGAGCCTAATGATTAAGAACATGTGTTTCCTCCTTGAAGGTTACATGTTCAAAACCAAATGGGGTAGATTCTGTACATGTTGATTGATTAATATTGGTTCGTTGTGACGAGGCTCAAAGGGTAGGCATCCCCCTTGCATGGGACTCCCATATGGGGGTGTTTTCAGATGTCTCAACCCTTGCCAAGTCACAAGTTCCCGCTAGTACTGGCTCGTGGATTACCGATACTAGCTACACACAATTTTTATGGTTAAAAAGAAGCACACTCATCCCAAAACCAATCAACCTTTATGTCAGTAAGAGACACCACTGCCTTGTGTCTCAGGTTCATAGCTCAAGTGGGTTGGTAGCATGTTTGTTATCCTCCTCACCTAGGTTCAATTCCCAGGTTCAATTCCCTCAAAGTGAACATGTTGGCCCATTGTGATAAGGCTATTCGGTGGGCTTCAAGCCGAATACCACTTCCTTGTGATTGTCCACATTAACATACAGATCATGATATACTTGAGAGTTTGTATAAAAGAACATAATTTAGAGTGTGGATCCATACTTTGTTTTAATTTTTTATTTTTGCAATAAAATTCATTAAATGGAGTAAGTTAATAAGACAAATTCAACTTTTTTTCAATTAAAATTCTTTTCTAAATTTAGTGAAATTTATTTATGAATGAAAACTTTTTTCCTTTAACTTCCTCCTTTATTATACACTATACCAATAACTATATACTTACCAATTCATATTTTAAATATAATATTGTCCTTACCCAATACACAAGTTTGTTTTTGGGCGATGCAGTTTTGAATTTTTGATTGATCTAGAAGTATAATTGGTTTTCTAAGCATCTGGGTTGGTTTAAAATGAGGCAAAACTTATAGAGTAAAGATTTGAAATACATTGAACTTTCATCCATGTCAAACTTAATCTATCCCTGAAAATCTGACCCGATTCAAACCATTTTTTTACCTAAAAAGAAGGAAGCTAGTTAGCTTACTCCTACCCCACCCCTCGATTTAAACATATAACCTAATAACTACTCCAACCCTCTGGATTTAAACATATAACCTAATAGCTAATCCAACCAACCAGTAACGATATAACCTAATAACTAATCCTAATAACTAATCCAACTAGTAACGATTTGGTCCTGGCCATGAACGGTGGCATATCGAGCTGTACTGACCAGGATATAAATCTGGTAGGATCCGAGGGCGCTTTTAGAAGATATCTCTGTAATGGAAAGGCGGGAGCGGGGATGCTTGAGTAGTACGCTTTTGTCAAAATTATATATTTTATACCTATCGCCTTCTTTAACAAAATATTCAGCAAGGCTATTCGATTTATCTATGTTTTAGACAGGGGAATCGCCACCGACAAATCAGGGTATCCGCAGCTATGTATAGACCAAGGGTTTAACTCCTATTGCGAGTACTATAACCCTCCCAGCCACGCGATTTATTAACAGTACACTTGACTCATTTGTTTTCATCTGCAAGCCCCTTTTGCCCCTTTCATTATTTCCATGGCTTCGCCTCATAGTCACAGCGATACAGCAATCGCCATTGATCTCGGAAAAACTTACAGTCGCGTGGGTATTTGGCGTGGTGATCATGACAGAGTGGATATTATTGCTAACGAACAGGGGAATCCGACTACTCCCTCAATGGTTGCCTTTACCAACAATGAATGTTATATAGCACAATCTGCCAAGAATCAAGCTGCTTCTAACCCTGCTTCTTGGAACTCTGCTTCTTGGAGTGGGTGTTAAGGGGGATATCATCAGTATTTTAATACCTCGGAATACCCCATTTCCTGTGAGAAAGCAACGGTTTTATACCACTGCATACGACAATTGGGAAAGAGTAGCAGTAAACTTATATGAAGGGGAAAGGCCTGATATCAAACACAATAGTTTTTTGGGTGGGTTTTCTCTGGATATTCCGCGTGCACCCAGAGGCGCAGTCAGCGTGAAGATAAGCATGGAGATCGATGCAAACAGAATGTTGAAGGTTTCGGCGGAGCAAAAGACGAGCGAATCAATGATTATCGCTAACAAGAGTGGCAGGCCAAGCGACAATGATATTGCCAAATAATTGCAGAGGCAGAGAAATTCAAAAATGAAGATGAACGATGGAGGGAAATGGTAGAGCTGAGGAATGCACTGGATCGTTATCTCTACAGCATGAATAAACGAGTGAACAAAGGGAAACCGAAGGTAGAGATGGAAAGGAAAGATGTCCAGGACATGGAAGCCGGTCTTGAGGAGACCAGTGAGAGTCAGAATGCAGATAAGGATGAACCAGCAGGGATAATGGACAATATTAGGAATTTGTGTGTAAAAATCGGAAAGGTCTGAAATTTCTTCCTTTCAGTGCTTTGAAGTTTGAACACATGAAAAAATGTTTGGAAGTGTTTGGAAGTTGAAGTGCACAATAAATGTATGTTTTCTTTTATTCTCAATTCACCTGAAAGAATTTTTATGGAGTATTTTTCATTAGTTTTTTATGGTATGATTTTAAAAGTATACAACATATGATGGGAAATGATTTGAATTTTGCAACTTCTCTATTACAGAGCAACGCAAAGCGGCATAACCCCTCTTCATAGGTGCGCCAGTACATTTATAGTACATATCTGTATAAGTCAACTTGGAATGTATTCATACCCCCACACACTGTGAACCATTTTCATAAATGCACTCTAATCCAGGCAATTCACATTGAATGCATTCATATCACACATTTGTATGACTTAGAATGCATCCATCCATATCACACATTTGTATAACCTTTTTCCCACTCAGGGAAAAAAATAAATTTAGAATTCATTCATCTCACACATTTGTATAACTTTTTTCCTTCCCAGGAAAAAGAAAATAGCCAGATTAAAAAAAAAGAGCCCTAATACATCTTCAACGAAAATTCTGTATGAAAGCAAAACAGAAACAGTTCCTTATTTTTCTTGTCTACAGTCCTACACATTCCCATAAATAATATATGCTGTTATGTAGAAAACAAAATATTACAATTAAACTACCAATTTTATGGCCTGGAATTCCAAACAGACTTCCTTGATGAGATTTGTTGCAGCATCATTATCTATTAATCTCAGAGAGAGAAATTATTCCATTCCTACATTTTTTAAACATCACCTTTCCCTCAACTACCTGTTGCCCTTCTTTTGATAAGGCATCTATTTCCACATTTTGCTCTCTGAATTCATGTCTAAAGGAAATAGACTGGAACAAACTTGCTATTGTTTTCATCTGATCACCTAGAGGTCTGAGGTGAATATTTAGAATCTGATCTATGCCTCTAACTGCTTTACATTTTTCTCCATCCACCTAATCACCATAACCCTCTAATTGCTTTACATTTTTCTCTATCCACCTAATCACCATAACCCTCTAACTGCTTTACATTTTTCTCCATGGCACATTTGAGTAGAAGCCTTGATGCCATAAGTTTTGTGAGATTATTGGATCCTGTACCAAGACCAGACTTCATCTTTGTGTGATTATCAGGTAAAACAAAATACTGCCTTCACTGCTTCTATCCCGTGGACCTTCCTTGCTCCATCAAAGAAACCCTAAATGTGTTTGTTGTTGATAACCCATTCTTCCAGCTGCCTCTCTTCTCTTTGAACCATTGGCATCATGTAGACGATGACTACAGTTCTAATTTGATAAGGACGTTGGAATGGAGTGACAGCTTTTTCCTCAAATAGCAATGAGTTCCTTGCTGGCTACAAGGCCCATATAGTCAAACATGGCACATCCTTCCGTTATTTAATCTCTCTTTTGCTCATCCAATTCTTCAAACAATTTTCAATAGAGTGCCCTATCCATTCATTCTTCACCCCTATAAACTACTCCACTTCTAACCAGACCTGACTTGTATATGAATATTTAATAAGCAAATTATTTATCATTTCTTCCTCTCCTCTACATAAAATGCATATTCCAAGTCCTTGCCTGGCCATCCTTTGCAACACATCCCAAGTTAAAATCCTATTCATAATTGCTAGCCATGTAAAGATTTTGATGTTTTGGGGGCTTTTATCTTCCATAGTTTTTTCCACCACCAAGTGTGTGTTCTGTGTTATAAGAAAAAATCTCCCAATTTCCTTGAAAAGTTTCTTCACCTCACAGGGACCATAACAATTGATCACCAAAAACTTTTGACCTAATTCTTGAACCAAAACTCTATACAGAGCTTTGCTGGAAGAAAAGAAGACTTTAATTAGTGTAGGTTGCTCTTCCACTCTATTATTAGAACCCTTGAACTCATATTAGCATCTAGAGTTAGAAATTTGCAGTGCTTCATCAATTTTTATAAGGTGTCTATCAACATCCTTCCTTCTCCCATATATTCTTCTAAGAATATAATTTTTGTCTTGTGCATCTCCACAAGCTGTACAAGAGCCAGCTTGAGGCATTGCCCAACCCTCTAACATTAGGGAAAGAATGTTCATGAGCTAACCCTAAAGGGGTTTTGTCTCACATTAAGGACCCTTGTTATGGATTTTTGTTTCCTATGCTGATATTTCCTTCTCTTTGGGCATGATGTAGATAGGATTTCCAACCCAGTTTGTTTGAATGAATATCTTTTACAAGCCCCTCTCAACCCTTTCATCCATAGTCATTGTCTCCTTCCCTACACCTTCATAAATATTTTGATTTTGGCACTTTATTGAGGGGTTCTTATAAACCCAAATGTTATGGAAGTCTCGCATTATTAGAGATTGAGCTAGACCCTTCTTACACTTTTTTGTTGGGATGATATTAATGTTTTCCTTTCCTTGGGGTTTTTTTATCCTTGCTAGGATTTTTCTTAAGAACCTTAGGTCAAACCCCAAGCCCTAGTCAACCCTCTCATCCATAGTCCTTGTCTCCCTTCCTACACCAAGTTCATAAATATTTTGATTTTAGCACTTTACAAAGGAGTTCCTCTAACCCAAAATTTGTGGAAGTATTGCATTATTAGAGATTGAGCTAGACCCCTCTTACATTGTTTCTGGGGTGATATTGATGTTTTCCTTCCCTTGGGGTTTTCTATCCTTGCTAGGATATCTCTTAAGAACCTTAGCTCTTGTGGGTTTTAACCCCCTCACTATCACTTACCCAACTTTGAAGGTGGTGGCCATGACTCTTTGTTCCCAAAATCAAACTTACCATCTTTTGAATGAATGGAAAGATGTGATGTATTGGAATTTGACATCCCAAAATTTCTTCAAGAGAAATGTCCTCTACTTCTTTTTTTCGCTGAATTTTGTTTCCTCTTAATGAATTTGAGGCAGATGACCAAGGGATCTTTGTTCATCTTCTCTTCAATTTGATCGATATTCTGTAATAAGCCTCCCTTCTCCTTTTGACTTTGTTTGAATGGCTTGTGCTTGCCCAAGTTCACCATTCCCTCCCTCTGCAATCTTAATTTCTTCCCACCCTTCCTCTTTTTGATATGTTGCCCTTTTATCCAAACCTTCTTTGTAAACTTGTAAGCACAATATTATACTCCATGTCCATATCTATGGCATCTCAGGGTTCCAAAGGGCCATTTTCATGTAGTCTATGATTTGTGTGTGTGTTTTTAACCCCATTACCATTTCAACATTGTTAGGAATCCCTTCTCTAAAGCCAACCCCCGCCAATTCTTGCTACAGTTCTGTGAACACTTGTTTGATATGAGCTATGGAAATCTAAGGTCTTCTCGGTACCATCTCCTATGATACTTAGGATTATGTTAGACCAACATTCTAGTGGTAGGCCAAGGAATTTTATCCACACTCGTTGCTTACCATCTCCTATGATACTTAGGACTCTGTTAGACCAACATTCTAGTGGTAGGCCAGGGAATTTTATCCACGCTCGTTGCTTTGTTATTGTCTCTCACCTCAAATCAAAGCATGGGTGCCATTCCAACAATGCCTGTGTGTTGAACCCCAATACCGTTGCTTACCCAAAACTTTCATTATCTACCTTTGACCATACAATGAACTCTAACTATCCTCGCAACATGATGTTGCACTTAGGAGGATGATCGAGCACCGAACTCCACTGTACCCTTCTTTCTTCTATTTCCCTACCATGGAATATACCTATTAAGGCCAAACCATGGTATTCCGATATCCACTCCAGATATGCATCCTCTTCTACCACCATTTTCACCAGTTCCTTCTTCTTTTTTATACACCTTCTTGGCCTCTTTAGCACATATGCTATTGATTCCTCCTCATTTCTTGGCACCCCATATCCACACAAAATTCCAAATTTGAGGCTTCTTGTGATGAACCATTATCCCCTAGACATGTCAACAAAATTCTAAGTTGTCGTAGAAACCACACTACACTACATAACTTTCTCTATATATTCTCTTCTCTGAGGATCTCCTGGCTTTGGATTGTTTAGGTTTGTTTAGGTCTTTCCTTTGATAGGTATGATACACATCATTACCTTTACCCTCCTCATGTAGGTTCCCTCTATGTAATCATTAAAACCATTGTTCAAATTGAACTTGAGTACATCTACTAGGCATTCATTACCTCTAACCCATCTATGCAAACGTAACCTTATGCATTTTGAGTTCACCACCTTAATATTTTCTAACTTCGTCTTCATACAACCCAAAGCTTCCAATGACTTAAAATAGAGTGTTATATTGATTAAAATGCTTAGTTGAGACAAAGACCTCCACCCCCTCATAGGGATCCATTTAATATTCTAAGAGGTATGAGAGTCCAACTCCCTCTTCAAATTTCCCCTCACCCCCAACTACTTCTCCTCCTATGCGCCACACATTTATATAGCTCAACTCTTAAACGATCGCATTGAATTTCTCTTAACATGAGAAACCATTTTACAATATTATAATGGGCTTATAAACTAGAGCGCCAAACAAATGATTTTGTAAGTATAGGTCCATCGATGATTATTTAAAATGAATGACACGTCGGATTTTGATTTTTTGAATGGTATCACTGTGACATTTCGAGTGAACTTAGAGACTTTGGAAACCTCTTTAATCACATTTAAAAAATTAAGTGTTTTACTTAACGTTTAGCTCACCGGATTATTAACCAGTAACGACTGCAAGAAACTAATGATTACTTCATTCACAAGAAGTGATTTAAACTTTCTGAACTTGTTCTTAATGGTTTGGTAAAAAACTAATGATTACTTCATTTACAAGAAGTGATTTCAACTTTTTGAACTTGTTTTTAATGGTTGGGTAAATAATGTTTGTGGTATGTGCCTCCATGGGATGATAGAAAGATAACTCTTTTAAAAATTTAAAAGTGTTTTTAAATTTGGAAGATTATAAATATTTCTAGTAGGAGTGTTAGTGATCCATTCCACTGATAAAAACAAGAGTGTCAAAGAGCCTTATAATGTACAGTGTTAAAGAGCCTTATAATGTACTAAGTTGTACCAACATTCTGATGTTTACAAAGTTATTTTTTTTAAGTATGTTTTGAATTTTTTTTTTTTTATTTAAAAATTATTTTAAAAATTAGATAATTAAAAAAACATATAAATTGGAAGAGATATTACTAAAATATTTAAATTTGAAAAATTATTATTTTGATATAAAATTATTATACAAAGTGTAGAAATTTGTTATTTTGGTTGTGTTTTTATTATAATTGCTACTATAGAATCATGTTTATTAGTCAATTACATAAAAATGTCCCATGTGTAATTTATCCATTGGTGAATTCATCTTCATGTTGTATTGATATATTATATAATTTATTTGGATTTGTAACAAAGAAGATATGAAGATTACAAATAAGGAGAAAGACATGTTTATGATTTTTAGAATAGAAATAAGTTTTTGTATTGAAGAGTTCATAATGGTGATTCAAACATTGAAATAAATAGGGGAAATAAATAGGGTGATGAGTGTCAGTTTCATTTGTGGATGGTTCAAAAATGGTAACTAGGATAGGGATTATAATGTGCATATTGAAACTAAATCAATGTCATTTAAAAGAAAATTTATGTGGTTACAATCTGATATTTAATTATTTGACACGTTTCTTAATAATATTTAGTGAACTACAAGGTCTGAAAATTGTTGTACATTTTCAACCTCAAATTTCCATTGGAAAACTGAGAAATGGTTTATTTTTGCATGAAACTGTAGCTTGCAATATACAAAAGAAGTTGAAATATTTTTGGATGCATTTGAAAGATTTTGTATTTCACTTACTTAAGATAATGAATATTATAAGGAAATGGATTTCTATTTCTATCTAGAATATGCTTGTGAAGAATGATATGAAGATATCTTCTACTTGTGTTAAGATTACTATTTTCATCTTTTCTTTGCTGAATATACGTCTTTCTATGATGAATCTCCACGTTAAGAGAATTTAGAAGAGGCAAAAGTGATCTCCTATCTCTTCCATGATCTCTTTCACCATATGAAAAATTTTGTGGTGATTATAATGTACCAATTGAAAATGAATCCAAAGTCACTCACATGACTCATAAGCAAGGAGTGAAAAAAACATTTCAAGTTGAATTTCCACTATTAAAAATGTTCTCTTGAGTGCCACAACCAACATTTTACATCCATGTTAATGTAGTTTCTAATCAAATGATTTTGAGCATGTTTCTCGAGTCTTACTTTGATTTGTATGGTCTTGTTAAGCATTTTCAATAGAGGATAGTGAATGAGTTTACTAAGTTCTTGAAGGAAGATAGACCTTTAAGATTACTTACATTTGAATGGGTGCCTATAATTGTCTTCAAGTAAAGGAAAAATAAGTGCAAGAAGAGGAAATCATATGGTTGGGCTAACATTTGGTCTTCAAGCTTTGAAAACAAAACTTCTAGGGGGGAAGTTGTAATTCTAAATGAAATATTTTTTACTATGAAAACAAATCTATGTTTATTATCGATATTATATAATCCTCATAATTTTGTAATAATGTAGTCATTCAATATTTTGTAAACTTTCCACTTGTATTAAATAAGGCTTTATGCATTTTGTACATGAACTATTTTATTTATAAGCTCAATAACAACTTATCACTATGGTAGTCTAGAGTTGTTATTTACTCATACTAATGAGTTGTCACTAAGTTAGTTAAAATTTATTAATTACACCCATTAATAATTGACTATAAAGTTAGTGGAGAGTTGTATTAAAAGAGGTTTCTACCCTCACTTCTAATCAATCAATATCTTGTAAATCAATGAAATATAACTTTTCTCTATCAATGCAGAATTACATGGAGGTGTTTTTCTCAATGTTGTTTGTTTTTATTTATTGGTGTAATAGTTTCTTCATAGAGAACACAACAAAACAAGTTTATATTTGATCAAGTTGTTTATGGCAATTTTCCACCTAGTTGAGATTAACATATTACTACCAAATTAGTTGCAGTCCCGTGGTAGTGCCATACCACATTTGAGGTTACATTTTTTTATAATTATCAATATTCCCATAAATTAAGAGAATCACTCTTAACATCTCAATACTTATAACCATGGTCTAAATAATTGGTACTAGAGTGTCAAATGCCTATGAAAAAATAGTTGATTTGTGATAAGACCATTTAAGAAATTTTTGTTTAATCATTTTAGGTTTAGTAGATTAAGGAAAATGGATGCATGTGTAGAGATGTTTGGAGTACCAAAGGAACATGGTTGGTCCTACGCCCCATAATCACCTTTTAAAGATGACAAAGTGAAATTTCATTGATGCACTTACACCTAATAAAATTGTAGAACTTTGTGAAAATACCAAGAACCTTACGGAATATTCAAATATAGCCTCAATTCCCCTTATAATTTGCTAAAAAACACTATTAACATAAAATGCCTTAAACTTTTGTGGAATTAAAATTAGATATACAAAATATTAAGACTACGAAAAATTTAAATTTAAACAATAGAGATCAACAACAATTGAAAATAAAAATTCAATTATAAATGTCAAAACACATTTTTTGCAATTTACAAAATTTGTTAAGAAAATATAGTTTTCTTATAAATATGAATGATGGATGAAGAGTTATAGGATCTCTAGGCTCACATTCAAGAGGGAGGAAGAAGTGTTTTCCTCTAGTTGGTTCAATCAAGATATCCTTTTTGGTATAATGGATTGTAGATGGTGCAAAAGAGTTGGCTTAGATGGAATTTATTATGTACTTTAGCGGTCCAAAGCCTCCTATTTCAAAGCTAGTTTAATGGATTAGATTAGCATGGTCTAAGGTTGTGAAAGAAAAGATTCATATATCCCTTGCATAAGGGTTTTCATACTTTTCTTTTTGAGAATGTCGAGGATAAAGAGGTTTTCCTTGGGGATGGCCCTAGTTCTCTATGAACTCATGGTTGGTTATGCAATGGTCGTGGTATGATTAATTCAAATCCAACATCACGTGAGGGATCAAATCTATATTTGGGTAAGATTTTTGGGGATCCCACTTCATTATTGTACCTTTAGCGTTTTAAAACCTATAAAAAATAAACTGGGTTCCTTTCAATACCCAACTTTGGAAACCTAGATAGAGAAGGGTTTTGCTTAAGGAGCTCATTATTGCAGAGGGGTATTGAGACATAATTTGGATCTTATATTATGAAAAAAATTCGTTTAGATGCAAATATTGTCACAATCATGAACATATTTTCTAAAAATGTCTTATGAAGGTATATGTTATGAGAAAGAGAAGGAAGTTGTTATTTGGGTGCAGGTGGGATCTATGCAAGATACACAAACATTGACTCCATTTGAGATGAAATCTACAACATGGATTGGCGATTTGGAGAGTCGATGTTCTCTCCCTTCTTCAAGTTTGAACTTTGAAGTCAATGGGGAGTCTTCATAGGTGGTGGAGTAGGGTGTTGTCGAGGGAAATAAAGTTGTAGTGTTGACATTTGGTGTGGATTCCCACAATGTTGACTTTTGGGGGGACCTTTCAAACTCGTGGTAGAGGTAAAGACATTTCTAGTGGTTGAATTCTCTACATATGACATTATGTTCCCCTAGTTTGTTGGGGAATAGAGTGGAACACAACATGAAACAAAAAACATAGTACTCCAGATAATCGAAGAGGAACAAAATTTTTGAAGACAGATGGTGGTGTCTAAAGACACTATTATTGTAATATCCCTAGGTCGAACCCAATTGTAAATGTAAATGCAAATGTATGTAAGCTGGTGAGCTATTTTGATATCATTTTTGTATGCACATTTCATGGCATAGTGCGCGCATGTACTGCGCAGTGAAATGATGAAGTGTGCACATTCCAGGATACCACGCGCAACATCTTAAGTGCGCACGATTGTGAGGCCAGGGAGCCTTTGTGTATATGCTGCGTTTTATAGGCTGGTGAGCCAGTTAATATAAGCTAGGATGCTTATGCTTTTATTAGGCCAGAGAGATTAGATGTTAAAGGCCAGTGCACCTATTTTTGTATATGTCTCATAATTAATATAAAATACATCGTTGCGTGTAGACCGACCACGATAAAAGAGATGGGGGTCTAAACTCCACTAGTTAGGGAAAGGGAGGGCCAAAAGTCAAGGAAAAGGGCTAAGGTAGAGAGCTTAAGCCAAAAAAGAATATTATATTAATATTTCTTAAATATAAAGTATGGATAATTATTTTATCCTAAGTTCTAAAGTTGGGGACAAGTGGGGCCAAAGTAGCTCCCAACATGACCAGTGTCAAGTTGGGGACATGCATACATATTGTGGGAACTTAGTTCATTTTCCCATCTTTTTCATCATTCTTCCCATCATTCCTTCCATCATTCAGTCATCCAGTCAATCATCCAGGAGCATGCATACAACCATTGAGCTATCTTTCGTACCTTCATGACTGTACCTGAACCTGTATCCATGGACATTTTGTGAGGGTGTAGCTGGTTAGGTTGGGAGCTGGATTGAAGAAGCGGGTTTTCAGGCTCGTAGAATATTGAGGAGGCGAGTTGTCAGGCCTGTGAGCAATTCTCTGAGTGAGAATTGCTGGGAATTGATTTCCTGAAGGTGCTAAACTGCAACTATAGTGCTATGAGACTTCCTGTCCAGCTTGTTGCTGAAGCCCGGAAAGGAAGTGGGGCAACCGAATGACTGTTGAGCAGAGAAGGGGCACACTTCCTGGGTGGGACAGGCATGTGGGGAATGAGGGGTAGTAGGCTGTTAGTTTGAATTGGCACCTGAGACAGAGTCTTTCCTATTGTCTATGAGCCTTTAGCTTGGTTAGGAATCCCTTCACCCAGGTGGAGTTTAGTCCCAACTCGGGGGTGACTCACTATTGAGAGTGATGAACAATGTGGTCTAAGGCTGAGAGGTTCGTGGAAGGTCTGCACGCAGTTGGTGACATTTCTACCAAGATAAGTGCCAATTGTGTGATAAATTTACATGCTGCATTGTTATTTACGTGCTTATTTTTATGGGTTATCATATGTGCAGTTATAACCGTGTTTATTTTTATGGGTATTTCATGTATATGTTTACTATTATTTCAGTGTAAATCCATGTATTTACAAATGTATTTGTATGTTTACATTTTATATATAATGCTTCCGCAATATTTTTGTGTGTATATATTTCAATTGCATGCAGTTCGAAAAATTTATGTGGCATAGCTTAGTTGGTTGCTGGGTATGTTACAATATGTTCCGCAGAGAGAGCAGTAAGATTTCTATAGCGTAGCATGGCTCGGCATGGATGGTCAGGGACGTTACAGTTACAACACTTAAGTAGACCACACTATGATCAAAACATCACAATGCATATTTGATCTCTTGATCTCCATGATCACTTGATCGGTATATTGATAATGACCCAAGGGGTCTGCTATTTGTAGCCTCAAGATATAACCAACTTCCATAGAATCCAAAAGATCTTGTCCACATGTGATCGCTGATTGTTAGAGTTGAATCCGTAAAATACACATTGTCGATTCGACTTGACAAGGATGCTCGATCCGATTTCCTATGTGTCCAACTCGTAATCAATTTTTGGGCTGGTTGATCGACTGCCTGACTATCTTTGATTGTTGGTTGATTTTCCGACCAACATGCACGTCAACTACTCGATCGACTAGTGTAGTTTGTTGGTTGATCGCCCGACCGACTGTATCCACATGTGGGTCGGCCTCTCTACCGAATGAACCCAAGAGATGTGTGATGAACCATCAATTATTAATGTTCCAACCCCCCCCCACCATCAACACACGTCTCTGGATATTTAGGAGATGAAATTACGTCATTATGACACCCCCCATAATTGCAGCTTCTTGAAACCCAAACATCATGTGGAGCTTGATAAATCTAGCTTCAGCTAAAGGTTTGGTGAAGATAATCAACAATCTGATAATTTGTCGTGCAATATTCAAGAGAGACAATGTTCTCATAAACCAATTGTCTCAAATAGTGAACATGGAGCTCAACATGATTCATCTTACTATGGGAAATAGGATTGTCAACAACCTGTATATCACTCTGGTTATCACAATATTATGTATTCGAGGTTTGAGTAGGAAGGCCAACTTCTCCCAAAATTGGTGAATCCATATTGCTTCAGTACCTGCTTGAATGGTGCCATGATATTCTGCTTCCATAGTCGACAAAGAGACTACATTTTGTTTCTTGCACGGACACACCAACAGTCCAGTGCTATAAAAAAATACATAGACTTGATGAGGGTTGTCGATTCCACTGAAGTGAAATCGAATCTCCCGCGAGATATAGGTCATGATGACCCCTACAACCTCATCCTTCTTGCCATAAAAAATGAACTTCTCCTGATTATATGTTGGATCTAGAATCAAAATCTTCGTATACTGCCACAGTCCTTTGTTCTTCAGTAGGGTTTCCATATCTGGTGCCCATAGTGCATAATTTGATCCATTCAAGACAACATGATCAATCTTCGAAGCCATCTTCAATATCTAGACAAAAATCGATCTATTACAATAAGTTCCAATCAACAAACCATCGGCCCAAAGTCAATCACACAACAAATCCAACTCAACAAGGTTTGCAGATAACAGGTCGAGGTTTTAAACCATCAACTCTGATACCATGTTGGGGAATAGGGTGGAACACGACATGAAAAAAAATGCATTACTGCAGATAATTGAAGAGGAATACAAGTTTTAAAGACAAAGGGTGGTGTTTAAAGACATTGTTACAACACTTAAGCAGAGTGCACTGTGATCAGAACATCACAATGCATATTTGATCTCTTGATCACCATGATCACTTGATCGATATATTGACAATGAACCAAGGGGCCTGCTATTTATAACCTCAATATCTAACCAATTTCCATAAAATCTAGAAGATCGTGTTCACATGTAACTATTGGTTGTTAGAGTTTATTCTGTCAAATCTACACTGTCGAGTCGATTCAACAAGGATGCTTGACTTGACCACCTATGCGTCTAACTCATAGTTGATTTCTAGGTTGGTCGATCCACCGCTCGACTATCTTTGACTGCTGGTCGATCGTATGAATGACATGCATGTCAATTACTCGACCAACTGGTGTAGTGTGTTGGTCGATTTCCCGACCAACTGTATCCAGATGTGGGTTGACCTCTCGACTGCATGAACCCCAAAGATGTGTGATGAACCATCAATTATTGATGTTCCAATAGATTTAGCATGTAGAGTCTCTTTATTTGTCTCACAAGTGAGGAATGGAAGTGATATGCCAAGGTCGACTTCTGTAGACAAGGGTAAAGTGGTGGCATCAATTCGAGAGCTCTAATATCATAGTGTGGGTGTGGAGGTGGCATCCTTCCTAGAGTTGAGGTTCTTTTCTCCTATTCAGGTAAGCTTCCAAGAGAGGATTCAAGCTTCAATCCTGGTAGAGGGATGGGCCTTCTCATTCCATATCTCTAGAACTCAAGTGAGAGGTGAAGGGGGAGGTGATGAGACATTAATTTGATTTTATCCTTAGATGCCTTGGAAGATTATGTTTTTTGGTCCGATGGAATGATTTTTAATTTTGGATTCCCTAACTTATATTAGGATCCCATTTCTCGGTGATCCATTGTGTAGTTTTTGTGGATATTCCCTTGAAGCTTCCTAAGCTTAGCAATGGAAATGATTTAAAAAGAATCTATTATTATGATGTGTTGACTCATCATTTGTTTGTTGGGGATATTTTTGTTGACATATCTTACTATGAGCCATGCCAGCTGAGGATGGCTATCTATATTGAGCAAAGACTTGGAATCCTAAAGAGTACTTACTATCCTATAGGAAAAAATAGTGCTATGAAGAAACACCTGCATAGAATAAAACATTTTATGGAAGGAAATCTAGCCTCAACCATTAATACATATACACATTACATTGAGATGAGGACCTCATTGATTACTAGGATAATCGAGATCATTTGCAAGAAATATAAGGGATATATAACTGCCAATAGTTGCACTGAAAGAGAAGTTACAAAATAATAAGCTCCTTTCTAAATCTAGAGCCTTGCTTATTCATGAAAACTAGGATCAATTTTCCATATGCTAAATCATAAGCTTACTTTACATACATGTCAATTGTGTTGTGTTCTTGGATCAATTTTCCTTCTGCTAAATCACAATATTCCTTTACATACATGACAATTGTGTTGTGTTCTTGGAAGATGCGGTTGATGTGAATAGATTGAAACCTATGCATGACATCCCTTTGATTGGTCTTTTGTGTGAGAGATCACTATATGCACACCCTTGGATTTTTTATTCACCCAATCACATACCACCTTTAAATCTATGTAAATTAATGATGAGACTTATAGGTCCACGATGATGGATAGTGTAGTGAATATCCCTAGTGATTCAACATAGTTATGTGTATGGATCCATGATTTCCTTTTTGAAATGGAATATAATGATTCCCCATATGAATAATCAGACTCGCGTTCTTTTGGAATTTTCCTCTTGATGCACCACAAAAAATGCTTCTCTAAATCTATCTCGAGCAGGGGAACCACTCAAAGGGATGAGTCTTCAGATATTGGAGCTTGTGCAATCATTGGTAATTTAAACCTATACATAGTATCCAAAGGTGAAGGATTTTGGTCCATAAAGATAATTGTGTTCCAAGTTATCCATATACCATATAGAATACACAAGGGTAATGTAGCAAGAGCTTCATTGGTGCCTCTCTCTTCAAACCATGCATTCCAAGCATGCTTAAGAGAATCCCCAATTCCCTTCCCAAGGGAGAAAACATCCAAAACATCTTACTGCTCACCCCAGAGCTCCTTTGAAAAATGGAAAGAAACTAAGATATGATATGTCGATTCAACACTCTCCCTACACAAATAAAAAATATTCAAGCCCTCCTTTTCCCTTTTGATGAGGTTGTCCTAGGTTAAAAGGTAATTATGTAGAGCTAGCCAAGAAAATACATATTTGAGCCCTCCTTTCCCTTTTGAGGAGGCCGTCCTAGGTTAAAAGATAATTATTGCGTTGAAAGGTGATTTCTACAACCCAATATGAGGGAGATGTGTATTTTCTACAAGCAGAAGAAATTCATCCCACCATATCTTGTAATGCTTTAGCTAGAATTACCACTTCTCAAACTCTCAAGATAGAAGGATATATCAAGAAGAAAAAGGTAATAGTACTAATTGACTATGGCAATGCTCACAATTTTATTCCTTGTAAGATAGCACGAGATTTAAATTGATTTATATATCTAGCACTGAAGTTTCAAGTGATGGTGGCAGATGGAGGGACTATAAATTGCTCAGGGAAGTGCCATAATATAAATCTCTCTATGGGAGATTATGTCCTAAACAACCCAATGATCGCCATCCCAATGGGTGTGGCTGATGTGGTATTAGGGGTCCAATGGCTACAATCCCTAGGAACGATAACTCTTTTTGCACGGGCCATGACTTATCCCTCTCCTCTTAACAACTCTCAAGATTTTTTGTTGAATACTCTATTATTCAGGCTTCTTTTCCTTCCCTATTTCTTAAATTAACATCCCCACGAGATGACGGGTTCCATGCCTACCCATTATACCTTCAAAAGGACTCAACCACATCACTAGATCCATGATTCCCCACCAGTTTTAGATTGCGATGAAGTTCATAGGAACTTTGACTCCTCAATCTTGTTTCTCTCCAACGAGATTACCTTTCTCTTGTACGGTCCTCCATTACAAAACTCCCTTTAATTTGGTTTTCCACCTTAATATGACCACAATTTAATTATGGTTCATGCAAAATTTCAATTTCTCATTCACAGATTGTTCCACATTCATAAATGATTATGAAGCATAACTCATACATAATTCATACATTAATACACAATCACAAAGATGTAATCACCCAATATCAGAGGATATATCACAATACTCCTATTAAATCAAATTTTGTGCATAATTCTCCTACATGTCTAATTTATCCCCTACCTCTCTACACACAATTTGGGCGCTTCTCTTGCCCTGGCCACGTCGTACCATTCATACCCGCATGATTACAATTATAAAGAAGGAATAAAACTACTAATTAGTTTATATCCTAACTATTCTCCACAAGATTTACAACTATCCCTAGGATATTTCTAAGATATCTTTTAGCCCTCAATATCTGCTTAGTAAGGAATATTTGATTACACACTTGGAAAAACACTCACTTATCTTAATTTCCTTTTAGAATCTAATTGCAAACTTAGGAAAATACAATAGTTTCATTAAGGGAACCCACTCCTTTTGGTAAATTCCAAGACCCCCTAAGGCCTGATCAACAACGTTGATTTTGGGAATCATGCTCTTGCATCAGAAGTAGGTTGTGTTTGAAGTTTTAATAATGGATATGATTCTACATTTAATAAGGTTGTATTACGAGGATACTGATACATCATTTGCATATCTCCTTTTACTAAACTATTTATTTCTAAAGGAGGTAGTCAGAAAGAGTATGGGTATATATAAGGAGAATATTGGGATATGTTAGAGAGGCATAAGTCGTGATAACTTTGGGAGGTCATGGAATGTGGTAACTAGTGTTGCGCTAAGTTATTGCATTAGGTGGAAGTTCCCCCTCCCTCATTTGAGTTTTCTCTATGTGATCTAACCTTTGGTAATTTTTTTTATTTGACCTTTTACTCTCAAAACCCTAAAATCTCACTTATAATTATTTATTAATTATTTTACTTAAAAACACTTGGTAATTATTTTATGTCCTCCAGATCCCTATTAAAATGAAGAGATGGAAAGACATTAGAGAAGGTCGAAAAAATTATGTGAAAGCTCTATTGATTTGAGATTACTAAATGACATTCACATCATTATATTGCATTCTTGAATATCTAATGGTGTCGGTTGACAGTACGAATACTTTTCAGAGGTTCAAACACTATGTAGGTGAGTTTTTATAGAATTTGGCATTGAGGGTATATTGTTTGTGATTGCACAATTAATGTTCTTCTCCCCTATCTTTCAGTATCTAATTATCTAAACTACTTGCAAAAATCATGTATCACTATAGGGTGAAAATATGAATCTTGGCTACTATTTTGTGACAATCATGGCAAGGAAAATGACATTTCTCAAATTTTTAGCTGAAAGAAGAAGAAGAAGACAAAGTTTTCTACTAAAAATAAGTCACCAACATTTGGCCAAAATTTAAATCTAACAGAGCAGGTTTACCTGGCGTAGAATTTATATCTAGAATATTCTTCTAGGAGTGGTCATAGATTTATTATTGGGAAAAAATTTCGACCAAACTAGTTTTTTTGCCGAACAAGTTCATCTAAAAATTTGGCTTATATATGTGAAAAGTTCCAAATGAATAGTCTTGTTTGCAACTTTTCATACTTTTCATAATGGACTATATGTTCCTTCCTATTCATGAATAAATCGTGCTTGTGATTATGTCTTTGTTTGGTGTTGGTTTAATCCCTCCTACTTGTGAATAATTCATGCTCAATGTGAAGCAGTGTTTCATGCTCATGAAGGGTTCAAGCTCAATGTGAAGAGATATTTCTTGCTCGTGAAGAGCTCATGCTCAATGTAAACAAGTGTTTCCTATGACACCCTCTTTATAGGTAGTTTTAACAACTTCAACTCTTTATATTATTGCAATAATAAATTTTCCGTCAATGAACAAGTAAATAAAACTACATGTGGACACCCGTGATTTAACATGATAGCGGAGTTTAGTTTTAAGGTAATTGGGCACCATTAGATGTATAGAATTGAATTGAGTTAACAATATTATAAATAAACCTAGGTAACAAAGTTTGAGACCGAATTGTTTAAACTTGAAACCAATTTTAAATATGAGAAACACTAGTTTACAAAAATTAGGGGGGGCTCAATCTTTGTTTCAGACCTGTAATTTTTGTGCAAACGGTTTGTTTAAACCTGAATCTTTTTTCTTTCCTTTTAGTTAATGAGCCTTAAGCTTTATAACCAAATTTTAATAAACTTATAAGCCTTAATATATAACATTCGGGAGCTGAGTGGAAATGGTGGGAATTTAAACATTATATTACAAAATAAATAAATAAGAAAACTATATGTAAAAATAAATACTTAAATATAAAAATAATTGTGTGTATATTGTTAAATAATAATTAACGAGTTGAAAATGATTTAGAAAATATTTTGTTACAAACTTAAAAATTACCATAAACTAACTATATTAAAGAATTCATATTTTAGTTCATTTAAATAATTGCATTTATCTCTTTGTGAAATTGATGATATTTAAGTAAATAGAAAAGAAGAGAGACATAGTATATTTTTGATTTATGAAAAAATGTTCACCTATTGTTTCATTGGAAAACAAACAACTCCATAAGGAATAAAAAAACCCCAAATACACTATGTAATAGAGAAGTCAAGGTCACTATTTAAAATCCATATATAGAGTAAGTAAGAGAAAATCATCAATCTTTACGAACTATGACTTGAATTTTAGAGAAGAAATCTTTCATAGCTTAAACAAAAAAACATAATAAATTTTGACTCTTTTAAGGTTTGATAGATCAATTAGGTTTTAGTGGATATTAATCATCATCATCATTATATTCCATCATGATATTCTAAAACCAATAATTACCATTAAATACAAAAATAAAAAATACCCTCTTCATTCTAGATGATTGGTCCAAAAAATCTTTTACAAAAACTTCCATTAAAATAATTTAAACATTATATTACAAAACAAATAAATAAACAAACTATATAAAAAACAAATATGTGTATAATTTCTAAATAATAATTTAGAATACTTAAGTAGATAAAAAAGAAGGGAAACACAATCCATTTCAACTATGATTGTTAAATAATAATTAAATATTTCAACTATGATTGTTAAATAATAATTTAGAATACCTAAGTAGATTGAAAAGAAGGGAGAAACAATTCATTTCAATTATTTTTTTATTTGAAACTACACAATTGCCATCAAAGCATAAATACAATCTAATATAAATACTAGATATAATGGAAAAGACAAAATCATTATTCAAAATTTATATATCAAATAGGTATGACAAAACTATATCTATTTACAAATTTTAAATAAATAAATAATAATTTAGAATACTTAATAGATAGAAAAAAAGAGAATACTTAAATAGATAGGAAAAAAAGAGAGGCATAATCCATTTCAACTATTGTTTCATTAGAAATCATACAATTACCATCACATCATAAATAAAAATAAAATATACACATTAGTTAAAATCCAAATTCAAAGTCAAAGTCATTGGTCAAAATCTATATATCGAATAGGTATGAGAAAACTATAAATAGTTATAGATTTTAAGTTGATTTGTGGAGAAGAAACCTCTCCTAACTTAAATAAATAATAGAAGAAACCTTTCATATCTTAAACAAGACAGGTTGTAGAGCAACAAGTCCCCACCGAGAAGGTAGAGGAGGTCAATATTCATGGACAACTTTCGACAGACCGATTTAATGGGCTTTAACTAAAGACAAATGGGCATATAGAGTAAGTCCTACACTCAAAATTACAAGAAGGGAAGTGGTAAATAAGAAAAAAAGGGATGAGCTAAATCAAGAATAAAGGGCATGCCCGAGGCTCAAAGGAAAGGTCTGGAGGATATATATATTTGCAAAAACGATTAAGCAAAGTTGACATATGACAGAAGAGTGTCACCAGAGATGACCGGTTAGACCAATGACCGATTGCAAGGCAAGACTTTCTAGTTTACAATTGAAAGATTCCATTCGCTCTTCCTTATTCCGTCTTACGAGAGTTGCGAGAGATCCCGACCTTTGTAATAGCATTGTTATTGATGTAAATAGCCCTTGGTATCAACCTCAACTCATGATGCCACCAAGGAATACCTCAGATGAGAAAAGAACCACTGAATCTAAATAGAAAAAGGATACAAATACATTAGAGTTAACAACACGACAAAGAGACTACAGTTAATGATAACTTTTGTTGAAGTTTGAACTCTAGGAGACTACAACATATATGCTCCAAACTTCTGAGGGACTTTTCAAATGAGACGTGTTAATCTAATTTCTTTCCTCACGTCGTCCTCCATGCACAAACTGGACATGTGCACAATTACTTTCCAGATGTTCGAGCAAGCAGGGTTGGAGCAAGTGCCGACACTATTGACCTAGGGATTGATCCCACACAATCGTATATTGGTCAGAAGGATTTCATTAAAACAAATCCTGCATTTGGATCCCAGAGACCTCAGGTCCAGGGCACTCCTCGTGCTTCATTTGGTAGTATAGTGAAGCCGACTCCTTGGGTGCTTGCATGCAGAATCACATGCATAGAAGATATATATTGATGAATAAGCAGTTCAACTCCAATAAGAACTTCAGTAGGGGGTTCACCCTCTATATCCCCCATCGGGAAAGGAACTTCTAGTTGTAACACCATCGATCAACACAAGATCGGTGCAAGGGCGATAGTCATTTGCTCGTTCGCTCGGTGAGCAACTCGAAGGAAATCCAAGCATAACTAATCTTTGATCAGATCCAGTCTCATTTCCATCATCGGGTAGGTCGTTTCTCTCATCATCAACTAAATGCTGACTTTAGTGAGAGCTTGGCTCTGCCATACACTTACCAATGCTTCTGTATCGATTATCCCCTGGTTCGATAATAAGGGTTAACCGTATAATAACTTACTTGAGTGCCTTCCAAACTTTGTTGAATATATACAATGAAAATGAATTTTTGGAGGATGGGGTCTATGTTGCACCTGATGTCAAGGCCAATAATATGCCCAAGATGTTATAATTTTAGTGATCCATGGCTCATGTATTCCTTTTAATTTTCTGTCAAGAATTACTTGAACCATAACTACTGTAGCAAACCAAGATTACAAGAAGAATATCCATGCACAAGTACACAAGAAGTATCCTGGGAAACCCTTCTCAATAAGGGAAGAAAAACCATCCAATCCTTTGATATATTCCTCAAGATAAAGACCTCCCACACCATCACCAAAACTAGCACACAAGAGGGTGCTGAAATTCTCATAATTTCAGACCACAACTTCTGAAATCATGAGATGACACAATGATAAGTGTGTTTCCTCAATGGGGATTCACCTTTATTAATATTAGACTTGTCACATCAAATGATGTGTCTTTTGGCACAATAGGGCCGACCTCAATAACTCAAAATATAATTAATAATTACTATATTAATTATTATCTTTTATATTAATTATCTTTTACATTTATTATTAATCACATTAAGGTGGGGTCAACCTGTACCCTTTACATTACAATTAGGGTTACAAGCAGGTCAGAATCTTGAACAATATAGAAAGGGATATTATACACCCACTAGTGCTCATCCACTAGGGGCACATCCATAGGGATGTCCATATCTCTGGCTAACTGCATTACACAGAAGAAACAGATCTTCACACGTTCACCCGTGCTCGTCCACAGGAACGTCCACTCTACAGATCTTCTTTCCCACTACCTCACACATGAGAATCATCTGGAGTTTCTCGTCAACTCTGTTTCTCAGAGGAGGCTAATACATCATCTTCATTTCTGTTCACATGATGATGCACCCAACACTTTGGGATTTCACACGTTCACCTTGTGCTCAACCACATGCACGTCTAACTCAACAGATTGTCTTTCCCACTGGATAATCATATGGATTTCTTCTCAAATATCTGAATGGAGGAGGTCATCTCTATGTTTCAACTCTGTCTCAGGTAGGAACCACATACCCTTCTTAGGGGATTTCTCTCAGGTTTGTAAGCTGAGAGAAAGAATCACATAGCTGCAATGATCCACATCTTATAGATTTGTAAGCTAGAGAATGTCTCACATAGATGCAATCATCAACACAAGAAACTTGAATGTGTGATTCGGATTATTTTCGGCACGAAATGAGATCGGAGATATAATAAATAAATGCACAAAGATATCTCAGATATTCAATAATATAATAGAAATATATCAAAGATGCAACCATAAACATAGATATACAGTAATACATGATTTCTATTAATGAAATAAATGTACAAAGACTGTAAAATACCGAGTGAAAGACTCGATAGAATGGTGGCAGCTTATCTCTGAGAAGAGATGTGACGACTACTTGCATTCACAAGAAGATGATTACAATGAGGTTCTGAAGGTATTTTAAAATAAATAGGAATGCCAAAAGTCATAGACATCCAAAAACCTAACCCTAGGAGATGAAACGCCAAAAGTCATGTGGGCCCCATTTGGGTAAGTTAGTACATCAACTTCCCGGGGTCGTAACTTTTGCATACGATCTCTGTTTTAGGCGTATGATAGCTCGTTGGAAAGGTATCATCGAAGAGATTCATTTTGGGGTATAAATAATGCCTTTGGATATAATTGAGAATATTGATCTCGAAAAACCTTCATTTGGGCCCTCAAAATGGCCCCGGAAGTTAAAAACTGCTAAAAATAGTAAATTGCCAAATTTGCCAAAAACCTGTTTTGATCCAGTCGGAAAAGGTGGGTGGCCACTGATATCCACTTGGATCAATCCTCCCTCCTTAGGAAACAATGGTCTCCATTGCGTTGAGTTCTCGGGGGAGAGGGAAAAGAGTTTGCTGAATCTGCAACTTGGTGAGCTGCTTGCCTTGTTGGAGACATCATGCTGCTCAGTTTGTGGAAGTCTGTCATGAACCTATTGACGTTGAGGATGTTCAACAAGTTGGGCTACATGAGAGGACAATGTGCAGAAGGAATCTTTTCTCTTTGTTGCAACCTTGTTGACCTGCTTTTGTTGGATAGAAGGTGCTTGGGGCGAAGCTGTAGTGGTGGCAGTGTCCTTCTGTTCCCCTTTTGAACAGATTGTGAAGAAGCTAAATTTTGTAGTATGAGAAACTACCTTGCGACACTTTTTAGGTGGAACAGTAGTCAGAACTACCTCTGGTATTCTGTAGAGATGACCCCCTAGAGAAACAATGACATTGCGGGGTTGAGACTCATAAACAATGTGGCGCTTCCACATATATGGTTGACCCAAGAGAACATCACAGACATCTAGTGGGGCAACATCACATAATACCTCATCCTTGAAGGGTTGGATTCCATATGACAATCGACATTGTTGGCTGACACGAAGATCTTGTCCTTGGCGAAGCCACCCGATGTTGTATGGCTGCGGGTGTGGTGTTGTCGACAATCCTAACTGTTTGATGACCTCTGCTGAGATGAGGTTCTTCTGGCTTCTGCTATCAACAATAAAATGCAGTGGGGTCCCCTTCACCCACATCTGTGAATGAAAAAGGCGCTCCCCCTCTTTAGGATCTATTGGTTCTTCTGGTTGAATTACTGCAGTCGCGACAATAGAAGTGGGGTATGTGTCAATGATATATCCTTTACCAGTATTTTTAGAATCAGATTCTGAATTAGGGTTTGGATCCTTGTCTTTGATCTCAACCACCAATGACTGTTTTGAGCGACATTCATCGGTGTTGTTCCAGGGGATTTTGTGGAAATGACACCATTTTCCAGTGTCCTTCTTTGTCTTCCCGTGACCCTTCTTTTCATGTGGCTTGGATTGATTTTCGGGAGACTGTTTGTTAGGGACGTGTTTGTCATACTTTGGTTGTTGTGGATTTGCAGAACCAAAATCCCGTTTGTTCTGGTGCTTAAATTTATGCTCAATTTTAACAACATATCGATAGGCAGCACCGAGTGATGAGATGTCCAGAAAATCCATTTCAGTTTGGATGTATCTGTGTAGAGCCCCACGGTATTTCAGAACCTTGTCATTTGGAGTCTTTGATACCCATCTTGGTGCACAAGGTATGGAAGGTATTGGTGAACTCTATAACTGCTTGGCCCCTCTCTTGCCGTAATGTGATCCATCTCATGTACTGGTCCTCATAGTTGCCAATAGGGTAATATTGTTCCTTTACAACATCCACAAAAAAATCTCATGTGGGATCGACCCCATATATTTCAGACTCCTTTGTGGAACTCTTCTCCCAATAAGTTTCCCACAAATGTTTGACACGGGGGAGAGCTTTAAGGAGTTCGAAGGTGATCTTTTCTTTGTCGTAAAATTTGTGAACAAAGAAATAACCTTCTAGCATATTTAACCATTTGTTTAGGGCTTATGCATCTATCTGTCCTTCAAAAACAAGAATATCAAAATTAACTTGTACCTTGAAAGGTGAGGTGCCTCCAAAGTGGCCTCTTGATGAAGATGCTCCTATTGCTATCGACAGGCGTTGAAGGATGTGGGAAAAATTCTCCATCATTTCGTCCCTCTGTCGTGTGAGATCTTACTCAAGCAACAGACTGATAGGATCGGTTGCTTCGTCGTTTTTATTTTCTTCCGCCATTGAGGGTTTCTTAGGTGTGCGAGAGTGATTTTCATCAAGAGAGAAAAGCTTGAGACCCAAATTTCTATACTCAGACCTCGTCGGGGATATGCACTGAAAAAAATGACCAAGAACAGCCTTCTCTGATAGCACTGATTCCGATTATTTTCAACACGAAATGAGATCAAAGATATAATAAAGAAATGCACAGAGCTATCACATATATTCAATAATATAATAGACATATATCAGAGATGCAACCATAAACACAGATATACAGTAACACACGATTTCTATTAATGAAATAAATGTACAGAGATTGTAAAATACAGAGTGAAAGACTCGATAGAATGGTGGCAGCTTATCTTTGAGAAGAGATGTGACGGCTACTCGCATTCGCAAGAAGATGATTACAATGAGGCTCTGAAGGCCTTTTTACAATAAATAGGAATGCCAAAAGTCCTAGACATCCAAAAACCTAACCCTAGGAGATGAAGCACCAAAAGTCATGTGGGCCCCGTTTGGGTAAGTTAGTACATCAATTTCCCGGGGTCGTAACTTTTGCATATGATCTCCGTTTTAGGCGTATGATAGCTCGTTGGAAAGGTATCATCGAGGAGATTCATTTTGGGGGCTAAATCACGCATTCATGTATCATTGAGAACCTTAATATAGAAAAACCTTCATTTGGGCCCTCAAAATGGCCCTGGAAGTTAAAAATTGCTAAAACTAGTAAATTGCCAAATTTGCCAGAAAATTGTTTTGAGCCAGTCGGAAAAGGTGGGTGGCCACCAATATCCACCTGGATCAATCCTCCCTCCTTAGGAAGAAATGGTCTCCATTGCATTGATTTCCCGGGGGAGAGGGAAAAGCGTTTGCTGAATTTGCATCTTGGTGAGCTGCTTTCCTTGTTGAAGACGTCGCGCTGCTCAATTTGTGGAAGTCTGTCACGAACCTGTTAAGGCTGAGGCTTTTAAACAAGTCGGGCTACATGAGATGACGGTGTGTAGAAGGAATATTTTCTCTTTTCTGCAACCTTGTTGACCTGCTTCTGTTGGATAGAAGGTGCTTGGGGCAAAGTTGTAGTGGTGACAGTGTCCTTCTGTTCCCCTTTTGAACAGATTGTGAAGAAGCTAAATTTTGCAATATGAGATACTACCTTATGACACTTTTTAGGTGGAAAAATAGTCGGAACTACCTCTGGTATTCTGTATAGATGACCCCCTAGAGAAACAATGACACTGCGGGGTTGAGACTCATAAACAACGTGGTGCTTCCACATATATGGTTGGCCCAAGAGAACATCACAGACATCTAGTGGGGCAACATCACATAATACCTCATCCTTGAAGGGTTGGATTCCATATGAAAATCAACATAGCTGGCTGACACGAAGATCTCGTCCTTGGCGAAGCCACCCGATGTTGTATGGATGTGGGTGTGGTGTTGTCGACAATCCCAACTGTTTGGCAACCTCTACTGAGATGAGGTTCTTCTGGCTTCCGCTATCAACAATAAAATGCAGCGGGGTCCCCTTCATCCACACATGTGAATGAAAAAGGTGCTCCCCCTCTTCAGGATCTGTTGGTTCTTCTGGTTGAATTGTTGCGGTCGCGACAATAGAAGTGGGGTCTGCATCAATGATCTGTCCTTTACCAATATTTTTAGAATCAGATTTTAAATCAGGGTTCGGCTCCTTGTCTTTGATCTCGGCCACCAATGACTGTCTTGAGCGACATTCATCGGTGTTGTGCCAGGGGATTTTGTGAAAATCGCACCATTTTCCGGTGTCCTTCTTTGTCTTCCCCTGACCCTTCTTTTCATGTGGCTTGGACTGGTTTTTGGGAGATTGTTTGTTAGGGACATTTTTGTCATACTTTGGTTGTTGCGGATTTGTAGAATCAAAATCCCGTTTGTTCTGGTGCTTAAATTTCTGCTCGATTTTAACAACATATCGATAGGCAACACCGAGTGATGAGATGTCCAAAAAATCCATTTCAGTTTGGATGTATCTGTGTAGAGCCCCATGGTATTTCAGAACCAAATGTCGTTCAGAGTCTTTGATACCTAGCTTGCTGCGCAAGGTATGGAAGGTATTGGTGAACTTCAGAACTGCTTGGCCCCTCTCTTGCTGTAGTGTGGTCCATCTCATGTACTGGTCCTCATAGTTGCCAATAGAGTAATATTGTTCCTTTACCGCATCCACAAAAAAATCCCAAGTGGGATCGACCCCATATATTTCAGACTCCTCTGTGGAACTCTGCTCCCAATAAGTTTCCCACCAATGTTTGACATGGGGGAGAGCTTTAAGGAGTGCGAAGG
>ML784891.1:858583-871810 GCA_009831015.1 Picea engelmannii | reverse complement strand
GACCCATTTATTTAAGTCTCAAGCTCACCACTACATTAAGACCCATTTATTTCATAAAAAAATATAAAGGTAGACATTAAGCATCTTGCTAAGGGAAAAGACCCTTAATCCTCATAGTTTAATATTGGAATGGTTAAATGGGGCGACACATTTTTTCATGTACTTCTCAAGGATATATATTCAATCAATTCATATGTCATAAGTATCCTATATAATGGTAAGGTAGCAAAGTGATACATGTTCACATTTACATGGTGATATAAATAAGGTAAGAATTTACATAACTAATCATTTGGCATAAGCATAAGAAAAATATAAGCATAAGCATCTTTTTCAAGCATCTTTATCTTTATACATAACTAATTATCACATTTAGATGGTGATATGAATAAGCATCTTTTTCAAGTTATTTGGCATCATTCTAGAGTAAAAAATAAGTAAATGGGCATAAGAAAAAAAAATTATGGATCCTTCTCAAGTTGGTTCTTGATCTAAAAATTGAACCATGGACCACTTGGTAACTCTTAGAGTTGTTTCTAAGAAAGGGTGAGGGAAGCATAATAGTAGCTAGATTTGCTTTCCCACTTTTTCCAAAGATTTTGATATAGTCCTTTGAATTAAACTTTGAAAGAGAATAGAGAATGTAAGAATTCAAGTTGAGTGCAAAGAAACAATTTTAGGTCATTGTATAATTGGTGGTGCCCATAAATGATAAAAATGGAAGCAAGAAAGTCAAAATCAATAATAATATAGAAGTGAAACAATAATGTTCCTTCTATCCAAAAACTGGTTACACTAAGAATATTACGATCACTATAAATGGTGAAAAACTGGAGGTGGTTCCTATTTTTTGACTTTGAGGGGGCCGCAGGTGCTCAGCCCTGTGGCCAAGCCGTGGGCATACCCACGGCTTGGCCACAGGGCTGAGCACCCGCGTCCCCCTCACAGTCCAAAAATACAACAATATAAAGGTTACACTAAGAATATTCCTTACACTAACAATATAAAGGTAACCAAGTGAAACAAGAATGTTCCTTCTATCCAAAAACTTGTTACACTAAGAATATTACGATCACTATGAATGGTGAAAAACATGAGGTGGTTCCTATTTTTGGACTGTGAGGGCTTGAAAAATTTTCAAAAATGAAAGTGCTCGAAATGCGACGAAACCTATGCCATTGTGTCCGTCTCGTCTTCCTGATTCCGGTGGTATATTTACTTTATCAAACGGGCTCCGTATGGAAAATATATCGCGTTCTGTCCGAAAAGTCAAACAAGCAAAACAAGAGGATGACTGTACAGTCCGTACAGTCCACGTGTCATGTCCGTACATATGACGTGGCAGGTCCATACAGCTAACATGGAGGTTCCAGAATGTGACACGTGGCAATCTCGGATGACGACACATGGTGGCTCCAGGGAGTGACACGTGGCAGGCGGATTCGGGCATACAAAGGTACAGTTGGACGTGTCCCGAGGTGACACATGTCACCACTAAAAGGGTGACACATGGCACGGGTGACGTCAACGGCTGACGCAACAGATTGACGTGGCAGTATGACGATGATGTGGCAAGGTTGACGTGGCTGGCACGTGGACGAATCAATAGTTGACAAGTGTCAGATTATGGTTGGTTGGTAAAGTGCCATGTGGCCCAGTCAAGGGATGCCACGTGGCACCGTATTATTGGTTATTGGTTTTGTAAAACGTTGGTATGGCCGGGGGTCGAACCCGCTACCTCCGGGCAGGAAACGGACTGACACAACGGGCTAGCCACCCGGGCGGATGGTGATTCTTGTTATACAATCGGCAGATAAATTATTTAAAGTGGTATGAAGTTCGGTTCGGCGGGAAAAGGGTCGGGGCTTAGCCCCAGCCCTTGGCATCGGCGCAAACGTATACAACACGACCACTTCATATAGCCGGGAGCCAATAGACGAGCGGGGGTTACAACGTTGGGTCGTGGTCCCGTGTTTATGCCATATGACCTGGACCCTATCCCTGTAACGGAGCGCGCGGGCAGTTAAAGTTTAGCCCTGTGGCTATATGGCCTATGTAAACGCCAATAGAACCAGAGGCTAGCGCGAGGAAAGGGGGGTCAACGCATAGTGCGCGGCCACATGGCCCCCCATACGACCATGCCAGAGGGTGCGCGCGCCGACAAAGGGGGCTAGGCCTGAATTTATGTTATAAAGTGGGTTTTTACCCAATAGTTTAGTTTTTTTTTTAATAATCATGTCTATTTTAAGCTGATTCCTTCCATTTTTGGGGGATATTGGGCATTTTTGGAGGCCAAATTCTTGGAGGAAGTTGGAGCTGAGAAACCAACTCCAAGGCTATATAAACCAGGCCTGTTTGAGGCCATGGGAAGTCATTCAAAGTAGAGTTATGCTGAAGAAAAGCCAAGCCAAAGTCAGTTTGATGCAGGGAAGCTTTTGAGGAGGAGACGCCGTCAGATCATTTCTGGGAGCTTGGAATATCCGTTTTGCGTGCCGTTTTCTTTGCAGGGTTCTAGATATCTGGATGAACAAGACCAAATCAGTCTTGTAGCCATTTGACATTACAGAGATGTACTTTTGAGAATTTGAACAGAAATAAAGAAGCCTCCCCCACAGAGAAAAGGCCCGGAGACGTAGGCAAAAGTTGTGCCGAACTCCGTTATCAATCTGCATGTTTATGGTTTGCTGTCTATTATTCATTTTAGATCTGCATATGTGTATTTGGATGTTATAATTCCTCTTATTTCCTCATTCTTTCACTAAATTCTCAAATGGTTAATTAACACATGCAAAATTAAAACTCAACCATAGTCATTTAAAAGATCCTACGGATCAAGTGGTATCAGAGCTAGTTGACATTTGGATTTGAGTTGCATGTTAACCAGGGAAAAGCTACAGCGTGGTGAATGCGAGCTTGTTGCAGAGAATCCATTAATTGGATTGAGAAAAAGAGCTTCTTTCAAAGAGAAGATGGCATCGGAAGAAGGTATTTCTCAAGAAGAGAAAGAGTTCCGGAAAACATTCCATGCTATGTTGGAGATGGTGACAGTTTTGTATGAAGATTATTTAGAACGGAAGCGACCAGTTTTGGGTAATTCTTTGAAAGGAAAAAGTGAATAGGAAGAGGACCATCCTCACATTCCTCCTTCACCTCCATCAACACCTCCTTCTTCTCCTTCTTCTTCAAGTTCAAGTTCGAAATCTAATGAGAAGAAAAATGTTCATAAGCATAAACATGAAATGCCATTGTTAAAACTTGATGTAAAATTTGATTTGCCCATATATGATGGTGAAGTAAATGCAGAAAAACTTGATAACTGGATCAGGCAGATGGAGGTATATTGCAGTGTGCAGCAGATCAAGGATGAGGCCACACAAATTAAGTTGGCATCTTTGAGACTTGCAGGTACAACTCTTATCTGGTGGCAAAGCAAGCTGCAAAAAGGAACACAAGATGTGGGTAAGGTATTTCCATCATGGAAGAATTTCATTTCTGCACTTAGGAAACAGTTTTATCCTTTGGGTTATAAAGAAAAATCAATCATTGAATGGCAATCTTTAAAGCTAAGAAAAGGACAATCAGTGCAAGAATACACCGATGGATTTAGAAAAATGGCATTAATGTTAGAAATTCCTTTGCAAACACAAGAAACCCTTGTGAAGTATATAGGTGGTTTGCCTACGCATATTAGAAACACTGTTTTCATGTTTGGACCCAACAACCTTGATGAGGTTTCTGTTCAAGCTACGTATATTGAAGCAGGAAAAGCAGGTGTGTCAGGGGAATTGTCATTTTCAAAGAAAGATGATAAGAGGAAAAGGCATGGCAATGGCAAGAAATCAAATGTTGTGACAAAGAAGGAAGGAAAGCCCTCTTGCAAACATTGCAAGAAAGAGGGACATGATGAGGACAAATGTTGGCAGTTGCATCCCGAAAAGAGGCCAAAGTGGTTCAAAGAAAAGAAGGGAACGCAAACAGTGACAACAACAACAACAAAACCTACAGACTTGGGATCAGATTCAGGTGATGAATCTAAGATTTCATTGGTTGGTATGATATGTAAATTTGGTGAAGAGATTGATTGTAGAAGCAAGTTGTTTCATATAAGAGTAATCATGCGACACACTAAGATAGATACATTAATTGACAGTGGATCTGAATCTAATCTAATCTCAGAAGAATTGGTTAAGAAAATGGGATTAAAAACACAAATTCATCATAAGCCTTACACACTTAAATGGATAAGCAATCATCATCAAATGCACATAACAAAGCAGTGCACAATCAAATTTGCAATTTCAAATAAGTATGTGGATGAAGTAACTTGTGATGTTGTGTCGTTAAAAGAATGTGGAATGGTCTTAGGTAGTCCGTACTTGTATGATCGTAAGGCAATCTTCTACAGAACAAAGAATCAATATCAATTCACTAAAGAAGGTCATGATTTTGTTGTTCATGCTCATCGTGTTAAAGAAAGAAAAACACTTCAAACAAGGGAACAATTAACAAAGGCAATGCAAGTAAGCGACAAACCACTAATTGTTTCAAATGAAGTAATAGATCTTAAGCAAGAACAAGACATGGTTGTTGAGTGGAAAATCAATCATAAGTTGCTTCAAGATAAGCTCATGTCGTGCAAATATTTCAAGTATATCAGTTCATTTGCAGTTGTCTTTTTGTTGCTGTCATTAGCAATGTTTTCTACATGGATGATAGTGGCTTCAGTAAGATGTAACAGAGTTCAAATGGCTAACACTATACTGTCAGTTGTCATGATTGTGTTACAGTTGATATTGATGAGACAGGTGCACAGGACAGAGTTCAGAGATAGAGAACAAGCCGGGTGGCCTATCCCGAGCTTGTTGACTGGTCAGTAACCTTTTGGGGACCAAAAGGTCTTTTTGTGGGGAGGTGTGATCCGAAATCGGATCCAGAAGCCTGATAGGGCTTGAAAAATGCTCAAAATGAAAGTGCTCGGAATGCGACGAAACCTGTGCCATTGCGTCCGTCTCATCTTCCTGATTCCAGTGGTATATTTACTTTTTTAAACGAGCTCCGTATGGAGAAGATATCGCGTTCTGTTTGAAAAGTCAAATAGGTAAAAAAAGAGGATGACTGTACAGTCCATACAGTCCACGTGTCATGTCCGTACAACTGACGTGGCAGGTCCGTACAACTGACGTGGCGGTTCCAGAATGCGACATGTGGCAGTCTCAGATGACGACACATGGCGTCTCCAGGGAGTGACACGTGGTAGGCGGATTCGGGCGTACGGAGGTACAGTTGGACGTGTCCCGAGGTGACACGTGTCACCACTGAAAAGGTGACACGTGGCACGGGTGACGTCAACGAATGACGCAGAAGATCGACATGGAAGTACGATGATGATGTGGCAAGGTTGACGTGGCTGGCACGTGGACGAATCAACAGTTTACAAGTGTCAGGTTATGGTTGGTTGGTAAAGTGCCACGTGGCCCAGTCAAGGGCTGCCACGTGGCACCGTATTATTGGTTATTGGTTTTGTAAAACTTTGGTATGGTCGGGGGTCGAACTCGTGACCTCCGGGCAGGCAACGGACTGACGTAATGGGCTAGCCACCTGGGCGGATGGTGATTCCTTTTATACAATCGGCACATAAATTATTTAAGGTGGTATGAAGTTCGGTTCGGCGGGAAAAGGGCCGGGGCTTAGCCCCAACCCTTGGCATCGACGCAAACGTATACAACACGACCACTTCATATAGCCGGGAGCCAATAGACGAGCGAGGGTTACAACGTTGTGTCATGGTCCCGTGTTTACACCATATGACCCGGACCCTATCCCTGTAACGAAGCGCGCGGGCAGTTAAAGTTTAGCCCTGTGGCTATATGGCCTATGTAAACGCCAATAGAACCGGAGGCTAGCGCGAGGAAAGGGGGGCCAATGCATAGCGCGCGGCCACATGCCCCCCCATACGACCATGCCGGAGGGTGTGCGCGCCGACAAAGGGGGCTAGGCCCGAATTTATGTTATAAAGTGGGTTTTTACCCAATAGTTTGGTTTTTTTTTTAATAATTATGCCTATTTTAAGCTACTTCCTTCCATTTTTGGGGGATATTGGGCATTTTTGGAGGCCAAATTCTTGGAGGAAGTTGGAGCTGAGAAACCAAATCCAAGACTATATAAACCAGGCTTGTTTGAGGCCATGGGCATTCATTCAGAGCAGAGTTATACTGAAGAAAAGCCAAGCCAAAGTCAGTTTGATGCAGGGAAGCTTTTGAGGAGGAGACGCTGTCGGATCGTTTCTGGGAGCTTGGAATATCCGTTTTGCATGCCGTTTTCTTTGCAGGGTTCTAGAGATTTGGCCGAACAAGACCAGATCAGTATTGTAGCCATTTGGCATTGAAGCGATGTACTTTTGAGCATTTGAACAGAAATAAAGAAGCCTCCCCCACAGAGAAAAGGCCCGGAGACGTAGGCAAAAGTTGTGCCGAACTCCATTATCAATCTGCGTGTTTATGTTTTGCTGTCTATTATTCATTTCAGATCTGCATATGTGTATTTGGCTGTTATAATTCCTCTTCTTTCCTCATTCTTTCACTAAATTCTCAAATGGTTAATTAACGCATGCAAAATTAAAACTCAACCATAGTCATTTAAAAGATCCTACGGATCACCCACGGCTTGGCCACACGGCTGAGCACCCATGGCCCCCTCACAGTCCAAAAATACCACAATATAAAGGTTACAATAAGAATATTCGTTACACTAACAATATAAAGGTTACCAAGTGAAACAAGAATGTCCCTTCTATCCAAAAACTTGTTACACTAAGAATATTACGATCACTATGAATGGTGAAAAACATGAGGTGGTTCATATTTTTGTACTGTGAGGGGGCCGCGGGTGCTTAGCCCTGTGGCCAATCCGTGGGCGTACCCACGGCTTGGCCACAGGGATGAGCACCCGCGGCCCCCTCACAGTCCAAAAATACCACAATATAAAGGTTACACTAAGAATCTTCCTTACACTAACAATATAAAGGTTACCAAGTGAAACAAAAATGTTCCTTCTATCCAAAAACTTGTTACACTAAGAATATTACGATCACTATGAATGGTGAAAAACATGAGGTGGTTCCAATTTTTGGACTGTAAGGGGTTTGCGGGTGCTCTGCCCTGTGTCCAAGCCGTGCGCATGCCCACGGCTTGGCCACAAGGCTGAGCACCTCCGATCCCCTCACAGTCCAAAAATACCACAATTTACATTTAAAACAAATATTTTATAATCTATATAACAACAATTGTTTAGAAACTTACCTATTGCAAATGCAACGACGACCCCTACGCTCACGACCTCTTGACGACCCCTACGGTCACGACCTCCCGGGGACCTCATATGTGCTCACGTCCCTTGCGCTCACGACCTCCCGACGACCTCATATGTGCTCACATTCCTTGCGCTCACGACCTCCCGACGACCTCCTCACGCAACAACTCACGACAACGACTACAAACAGTAGCAAACGACAAGAAATTTTCTGAAACGTTTCAATATCGATGTGCGGTTAATATATAAACAAGCTTTCGGCCGAAAGATAGTTCGACCAAACAATTGTTCGGCCGAACTATGTTTCGGCCGAAAAAGGATTTCCGGAAAGAAAATATCCGGCCGACCAAATTTGTACATGCAAATCGAGGGGGCGGTTAGTGCACCGTTCGATTTGACGTTTATTTTTTTGGCCGAAAAATAGTTTGGCCGAAAATAATATCTTTCGGCTGAAAAAGATTATTAATTCAGCCGAAAAAATGTTTTTCGGAATTTTGGAGATCTGATTGTCATGAAAGTGTAACCCACGTCCGTGATTTCACCCTAAATTAATTTTACAACAATTAATTTTTCTTTTAAACAAAATTAATATTAAAAAATAATTATATTAACTGTAAGGTCTCTCATGACACCCAATGAGTGTGTGCATTTCTCGGGAAGATTCAGTGATAGAACAGACAAAGAGCATAAGGAGGAAGTGAATGGTTGGGTGAATAAAGACGTTTGGGTGTGAGCATGAGCACCTTGGGTACACAATGGTGACGTGTGACACCAAGGGGGGACACACCTTACTTGCCTTATAATGATTGACGAAGAATTGGGTTGCGTTTGGGAAATGGTGGGGCAACTTGGGAGCATGCCCAATGAGAAAACCCCTCTGCCCTCGACAACATGGGTGCATCAGATAGGTTGGACAAACCCATCAACACACCCATGAGGAGTCACTATGATCGACAGGTGATAATGCATAAGGAAAGGGGTGTGCACCCAAGGATGGGGTGTGCGCCTGATGCACGCGACAAACAATTGATGGGTGTGTGGGCTTGGATGGGTGCACCGGGTCCACATAAGGGGCGTGATGAGTTGGTTGAGTGTGGGTTCATGAAGGGATGCGACACACCCAATAGACATGATGTTTCACACAAGTGACACTTGGAGTTCCTATAAGAGCAAGGGCACACAACCAAAGGAGAACATAACATTTTGGGCAAGAGATTTGGAGTCTAAGGAAAATACGAGGCAATGATTTGAGGAAGAGTTTCCAAAATTGAAGACAAGTAGCTAAGAGTGGGACACCTTGGGAGGTTTTGGGGAAGTATAGAAACACAGGTTTATTGGAGGCATGTGTGAGGAAAAACCAAAATCTATGTTATCTTGGTGAAAGTATGTGGAAACAAAGGGAAAACAAGTTTGGGGTTGTGTGAACATTTGAGGTGCACAATAGGAGGTTGCAGAGATGGTTGTGACAAAGATTCACAATGTGATGAATCTATTTATGAGTGTCTTGGTAAGGTGAGGAAATTTATGTGACTTTTTCGAATTTGTAAACCAAGTTGGTAGTGCTCACATTGTAATTGTTTCACAATAAAAAACACTTGGCCAGGTGTTAGGCGCGGTTTGTGCCACCCATACCGTTTATGTGTTTTTCTTCATTTGTTTTGTGGTTGTTTTCTTGGATTCTAATGTTCATGGATGCATGCTTTATAAGACTAAGTGTTAAATTGTGTTAACAATTGTCTAAGCATACATGATTTTCACTAGACTAGGAGTGTGACTTGCCTGTAGCCTAGAATAGAGTATGGGTAGGCTCTAGGTTGAGAGGCATAGTCTGAATGAAGTATTCTTGGTGTTCCAAACAACCAATTAAGAAACATCGCGATGACACATGCCCTTGGGAGGTGAATGGTCACAAGATATGATCAAGCATCTTGTGGGGTCATGACAGGTGGTGTCAGAGAAAACTTTAGAAACAATTCAATGATATTCACTACTACTGCATTTATAAAAGTGGTGAAGGAGGGGAACACTTGTTTGGTGAAATAATTTGAGAATGAATTTGGTGAAGGTTCAACAGACTGACCCATCGAAGAAATAACCTGAGCACAGACTTGGTGGTTTGTGATGGAAGTGAAGAGATGAGTTGTGGACAAAGCCATGACTTGTGTGCAGACCTGGGCACACCCCTTAAGCATGCCAAGAGTATAGTTCTTAGGTTGAATTGATCACTTGGGAAATGAAGACGAACATAATACTGTCACAGAACCAAATGTAGAGGAAGTTCGGTGCATACCTTGGTGAACAGTTCGACAAGGTGGGTTGTTCTGTCATAGGTGGTTGGAGCACATTCCTATGTACATGCGTAGACGAAGGGTGAATTTTGTGAGGGTGAATCGAGCACTTGTATGTGTAGATGATGGAAGGACTCATTGCATACTTGGGATAGTGCAGAGGAGTTGCAGAAAAATATTGAAAAGGCCAAGTGACGAGGGTCAAGCAATGGAATGGAAGGTGCAAGTGACGAATCTTGGAAGGTCAAGAGAGATAATGTAACTCAACGATTCAAGAAACTCAAAGATTATTTGGAGAGGATGGACAAATTTTATTCACATATAGAGTCTGAGATCAGTAGGAAAAATGCCTTGATGAGTAGAACTAATACCTTGCCACCAATTGCATTGGATCCCTTAGGGAGGAGAGCATCCAACATGGAGGTAGTAAAAGGGAAAATAATCGATCCAAACCTCTCATGAGGAAATGTAATTTTATTGAGTGTTTCCTCTATTCACAAAATATTTTTATAAGGAACTGTCCAATGTAAGGGAATTTGGCTCTATTGGTTGAGGAGGAGGCTTGACTCACACCAACAATGGAATTAGAACAAAAATTCTTGGAAGAGATGGTTAAAGTGCATAAAATGACAAAAGAGATGAAAAAAGTCATGGAGACATTAGTGGAACACATGCAAGAGTTCATGACAATAGGTCAAGGACAATTTTTGCAAAGTGAAGTAGTTGAAGGAATATGCTTTGTGGACACAACAGTAAGTGGATTGAGGATTGAAATCTTGGTTGACACCAGGGAAACCCATAGTTTTGTGAGTGAATGAGCCACGAAGTCTCTTCACTGTAAACCTGAGAACTGTATTGGAACATATAAAGTGTTGAATTCAACAGTGATGCCAGTGACTGGGGTTTTTCATTCAACACTGTTGAGAGTGAGGGAGTGGTTTGGAAACATGAATCTATTGGTAGCTCCATTGGAATATCATGTGATGATGTTTAGCTTAGAGCTCCTCAAACTTTCCAAAACAACTCCATTCATTCACAAAAGTCACTTGGTATTCTTGGATGAGGCCAAAAAATCAAGCACACCCTTGATGATGAAGAGGAAGCTCGGGAAGATGCCTAGGATATTTGTGATCAGGTTGGTAGAAGGAGTCCGTGGGAGCACTGAAATACCTTGCAATGTGATGCAACAATAAGAAGTCATTCACACCACAACATCTGTGAGTAGTCTGGGGAAATAAGAGCAATAACTAACAATGGCGAATACTTTGGTGAAGAAAACCATGGGGAAGGTTGGTTGATTGAGGAACTTGTATAACTATGAATGTGAGTTTAAGAGACAATTGGACTCTTCACTTTCCATGGAGCAGGGGGAGCATTACCAAGTAATAGTCATCAACAACAAGTTATGAACATTGTGGAGGATTGAGTAGCAGACTTACCCACCACAAAAAATCCAAAAGTTGAGCCAATATAGTACATGGAGGCACTTACTCAACCAGATTTGGAGAAGAACGTGGAAGAGGTAGGAGTTGAAGACCGACATACAACAATAATCATGAAATTTTGTAGGAAGACCATGGGGATATACGACTTCCAACATTCTGCAGAACGATTTGAGGAGTTGGGATGCACATTGAAGGAAGTTCATTTAGTCATACGATACTTTCACATGGAGCACAAGTCAAACATGATGTATGCCAATAGCCTTGGTGGAGATTATTGGGTACACTTTGTTTGCTAAATGAAGAAGACAAAAATGTTCTTCCGGGAGAAAGCAACACAAATGGTGATGCCTAGCATAGGTGTAATCAAAAGACTCAAGTAGGGAAGTTGTGAAATGACAAATGAGTGGTGTAGGCGACTTGCCAAACTAAGGTAAGGGGCAAGACCTTGTCCAGAACCAAAGGGGTTCAACTAAGTGAGACGAACAATTTGATACTGCAGTGGGAAACTCAACAAGACCAAGAAGAGTTGGACATAATGACGATGAGGAAATAGAAAAGAGTTTGTTGTATGTGGAGATGTGCATTCTCTAACGACGAGCATGACAGTTGGAATGATCGCCCAAAAAATTCGAAACTTGAGAGGATCCAATGTAAAAGAAACACAAATAATAACATCAAAGTATCAAATCCATCATGGGTCAAGAGCATCCAACACTTGGGCACACTTTGTACAACTTCCTTAGGAGAGTTGTCTTGACAACAACAGTTAAGAAGACAATAGTCATTGAGCGGAGAAGAGATCAAGAGATGGGGCAGAGGCACCATAGATGGATGTTGTCGGGGATGACAACAACTTGGAGTGGAGGAGGATGTAAGGTCTCCCTTGACACTCAATGAGTGCACGCTCCTTGGGAAGATTTGACAACATGATAGATGAAGAGCACAAGGAGGAAGCGATTGGTTGGGCGAATGAAGATGTTTGGGTGTGAGAAGAAGCACCTTAGGCACATGATGGAAAAGTGAAACATTGGGGGGAACACACCTTAATTTCCCTAGAACGATTGACAGAGACTTGGGTTGTGTTTGGGAAAGGAAGCATTCCTAAGGAGAGAAACTGTCTGCCCTTTGCAACATGGGAACATTGGAGAGGTTGGACGACCCCATTGGAAACCCACGAGGAGTCACGATGATTGAAACGAGAGAACACACAAGGTAAGGGGCATGTAACCAAGGATGGGGCGCGTTGGTCCAAGAGATAAATGATTGATGGGAATGTGGGCTTGGATGGGCGCATCAGGTCCATAGAGGGGGTGCAATGTAGAGTTGGTTGAGTGTGGGTTCGTGAAGGGACGCAACACATACAAGGGACATGGAATTTCACACAAGTGACCCTTGGAGTTCTTATAAGAGAAAGGGTGCACAACCAAAGTAGAGCATAGAATTTTGGGGAAGAGATTTGGAAAAAACAAGTTTGAGGCAAGTCTGAGGAAACATTTCCAAGATGGAATACAAGTAGCCAAGAGTGGGATGCTTTGGGAGGTTTTGGGGAATTCTGGAAACGTAGGTCTATTGGAGGAATATGTGAGGAAAAAATGAAACATGTGTTAGTTTGGTGAAAGTCTGTGAAAATGAAGGGATGACAAGTCTGCGGTTGTGGGCACATCTGAGGTGTCCCACAGGAGGTTGCGACAACAAGTCTTGGTGTGATGAATTTGTTTATGAGTGTCTTGGTGATGTGAGGCAAGTCATGTGACTCTACCAAATTTGTAATCCAAGTTGATAGTGCTCATATTGTAACCGTTTCTCAATAACAAAGGCTTAGCTGGGTGTTAGGCACGTTTGTGTCACCCAGACTATTTATGTGCTTTTCTTTGTTTGTTTCATAGTTGTTTTCTTGGATTATCATGTTCATGGATGTATGCTTGTATAATACTAAGTGTTAAATTGTGTTAACAACTATCTAAGCATACAAGAGTTGCACTAGAGTAGGAGTGTGGCTTGCCGATAACTTAGAATGAAGCATGGGTGTGCGCTAGGTGAAGAGACATAGTCCAGACGAAGTATTCTTGGTGTGGCAAGAAACCAAGTAATAATTGTTGTGGTGTTGCACGCCCTCAAGAGGTGAACGGTCACAAGATCTAATCAGGCATCTTGTGGGATCGTAACATTAACCAAATTATATGTAT
>ML784891.1:845959-858533 GCA_009831015.1 Picea engelmannii | reverse complement strand
AAATTTTGCATTTTAATATCTCATATTGCAACTTTCTAGTGGAAATTGTAAAAACTATTTTTGTATTCCTCGAATGGCATCTATCCTTGAATATTTATCTCTTTACAATGTTTTTAGGAGAATAATTTGTGTGGAAACTATCCTTGAATGTTTATTACTTTATAATGTTTTTGGGATAATAATTTGTGTATATGCACAATTAATTTTGGATTTTAAATATTAATATAATGTTTTTAGATTTTAAATGTTATTTTAATATGACCATTCTCTCTAATTATAGGACCATTATGATTAGTCCCATTTTAGCTAAGCTATATTGAATTATTTTGGAAAAGAAGATCAGTACATGGATGGAAAGCAATGGAAAAAGAGCTAAAGGCTAGGCTAGGTTTAGAGGCTACCATTCAACCGTGGCCACCTTGTTACATTTAGAATCATTACAGAGTGTCATAATGATAAAATTGATCTCCTTTGTTTTTTTATTTTATTTTAGAAAAGATTTTGACACTGTGCTTGGGACTAACCTTTGGAATAGGTTAGAAGAGATTAATGATCCAGGTTTAGGAGTGGAAATAACTGATTAAAAAAATGAATACAATAAACACAGAGATATGAAGAACAAAACATATATCCAGTGAACAATATCTTCTATTGAATAAATGAAATAGGTTGAAACTGTAAAACTGCAGAATTGAAACACTTGCTCGAATGGTGGTATCTATCTCTAAGATGAGATGTGGTTGCTACACGCATCCGTCTTAGAAGAATGATTACAATGTGGCTCTAGATGTATTTTTAAGATTAATCATTAATTCCAAAACCCTAGACATCCAAAAAACTAACCCTAGGAGATGAAACGCCAAAAGTTATGTGGGCCCCTATGGGTAAGTTGGTACCTCAACTTCCCAGGGTCGTAAATTTTGCATACGACCTCCGTTTTAGGAGCGCGATATCTCGTTGGAAAGGTATTTTAGAGAAATACACATTACGTCATCGAACTCTGACTCATTCTACAGTTTGACTATGGCGAGCCCAAAAAACATTGTTTAGGGCCCCAAAACGGCCCTGGAAGTATAACAAGATGTGATGACATGAAAAAATACAAAATAAGCCAGTTGGATTAGGTGGGAGGCCACCAGTGTCCACCTGGAATATGTGTAGGGCTTCATACATCCTTGGAAGTGTAGAACCCACAATTACAAAGAAGTACAGAAGAACGTGTTGAACTAAAAAATGTCAAGAGGAGACAGTTGGAATAGGTGGGTGGCCACCAATATCCACCTGGATCAATATTCTCCCATTAGGAAGCAATGGTCTCCTTTGCATTGAGTTACCCCATTAGGTGAGGAAACTTCTATTGAATTTGGCCCTGGGTGAGCCACTTTCCCTGGTGTAGGAGCTTCCCTACCTTAACAACTTGATAAAGATGGATCCTCCGCTGGTGAGTGCCCTTGACCTGTGTGTCCACTTTCTGATCAGTGGATGCATGTTCCACGCAGTCAAGTTTGAGATCTATTGGTGTCAACTGTTCTGCGATCTCTGAGGTGTCCAATAATGGTGGAAAATATGGCCGAAGGAGGTACACATTGAACACTAGGTGCAAGCCAAGGAAGGGTGGAGTGTTGAGCTCAAAATCATTGCTACCCACAGCCTTGGTGATAGTGTAAGGCCCATAGCGAAGTGGGCAAAGATTCCGATGGGGCCCTGTAAGATGTTCCTTCTACAAATGTAACCAGACTTTGTCTCCAACCTGAAACTGATGTTGTACCCTATGTTGATCACGACGTTGCTTGTACTTAGCATTGGCTTTCTGCAAAATCTCATGGACCTGTTGGTAGATGTGCTGAATCCACTCAATGAATCTGGTGGCTTTGTCGGTCTCAGACTGAACATGGGAAGAGTTTGTTTGTGTGGTTGGAAGAGGTAGTGCAAAATCAATGGGACCCAAGGGTTGGAATCCCATCCCCACCTGAAATGGGCTATGGTCGATGGAGCTATGGAGAGCCATGTTGTAACTGTGTTGAACATAGGCGAGACTCTCATCCCATGTATGCAGATGCTTAGAGTTGTACATGAGTAGGATGTGCACAATCATCCGATTGACGAACTCTATTTGGTCGTCTGTTCAGGGGTGGAAAGCAACGGATTTAGTGAGCTTGGTGTCCAACAGTGACCAGAATCTCGACCAAAATATGTTGAGGTACCTACTTGGTGGACGGAAGGCCAAACATGTAATCCATCAAGACGGATTCCCAAGGATTCTCGGGAGTAGGAAGAGGGGTGCATAAGCCTTGCTTCTTGATGGATGGCTTGGCAATGACACAGGAAGTGAAATATCTGATATACTTGCTGATGTCCTGTAGAATTTTTGGCCAATAAAAATGTTTCTGTAGAACGACCATAGTTTTCTCCACGCCAAAATGTCCCACCATTCGACTGTAGTGGGATTCCCAAATCAGTTTTGCACGTTCGCTTACAGGAACATAGAGATGTCCCAAATGGCATAACAATCCATCCTGAAGGTGAAAATCAGTGACATTCACGCCTATACCCAATATTTGATAGGTTGTGGAGAATTCTGGATCTTGCTGATAAAGTTGGGGCCACTTAGATGCCTCATGTCCATAAGAATGGAGCACAGTGGTGAGTACAACCACGGGAGGTTGACTGATTCAGTCAATGGCATGATTTGTGCTCCCTGTATTATACTTGATGTTGAGATGGAACTACTGTAGGTAGGTGGACCACTTCTGATGGCGGTCGTTCTGGAATTTCCTCTATGTTTGTATGAATTGCAGAGGCTTGTGATCAATGTGGATTATTGTCTCCTTTCCCAGAATGTAATGTTTCCATTGATGACATGATTTTACAATGGAATACATTTTCTTGTCGTATGAGGGGTATTTCCAGACAGTATTCTTGAGTGTCTCATTATGGTATGCCACCAAATGACCGTGTTGAGTGAGAACTGTGCCTACAACATAGTCATAAGCATCAGTCTCAATCTTGAACGATTGTTGCAGATTGGGAAAGGAGAGTACTGGAGCTGAGCACAAGCGATGCTTCATATCATCAAATTCTCATTGTTGTTCTTTCCCCCACACAAAATTTTCCCTGCCACCACCCTTGGTCACTTGGATGAGGGCCCATGCAATATGGGAGAATCCCAACATGAACTGTCGGTAGAAGTTGGCCAGTCCAAAGAAGATCCAAATCTCGTTTAGTGTGATCAGGGCTGGCCAATCACAGATGACTTGGATCTTAGCTGGATCAACATGTACCCCATTCTCATCAACAATGTAGCCCAAGTATTGGACCCTGTTCATGCCAAAGGAGCATTATTCTAGGTTGGAATATAGCTTGTGCTGCCGCAGAGTGCTAAAAAACTATTGAATATGCCGCATGTGCTCCTCCCAAGTTTTGCTGAATATGAGGATGTCATCCAAATAAACCACCACAAAAGAGTTGGTGAAGGGTATCAACGCATCATCCATCAACCTCATGAAAGTGGTTGGTGCATTTGTTAAGCCAAAGGGCATGACCAACCATTTGAAGAGACCTTATTTATATTTGAAAGTTGTCTTCCATACATCAGTTGGTTCGATGGGAACTTGATGGTAGCCATACTTTAGGTCAATCTTGCTGAATAAATTCCCCCCCTTGAGTTGGTAAAGAAGGTCATCAATCCTAGGAATTGGGTACCGGTTCCTCACTGTGATTTTGTTTGATGCTTTGTAATCAATGCAGATTCGCCATGTCCCATCCTTCTTCTGCACCAGTACAATTGAGCTTCCACAAGGGGAGGAGTTGGGTCTGATGTTCCCCTTTTGAAGAAGCCCTTGGATTCGACCTTGATTTCATCATTTTCCATTAATGAGCGACGATAGACTGATCCATTAGGCAGAGGTGCACCGGGGGTTTGATCAATTAGATGCTTGACTTGGCAGTGTGTCAGTACCCCAGTGGGTGAGGAGAATATTTCTATGTACTCTTCCACGATCTCATCCACTTGCTCGGGATAGGCCACCCGACTTGTTCCCTGTCTTTAAACTCTGTCATGTGCGCCTATTTCATCAATATCAACTGTAACAAAATCATGACAACTGAAAACATATTGTTAGCCATTTGTACCCTGTCACATCTTACTGAAGCCACTATCATCCATGTAGACAACATTACCGATGATAGCATAAAAAATATGACTGCAAACAAGCTGATATATTTGTTATATTTGCACAACATAAGCTTATCTTGAAGCAAACTGCGATTGATTTTCCATTCTACAATAATCTCATGTTCTTGCTTAAGATCGATTACTTGATTTGAAACAATTATAGGTTTGTTTCTTGCTTGAACTGCCTTCTTTAATTGTTCCATAGTTTGAAGAGTTTTATTTGCCTTTACATGATGAGCATGAACCACATATTCTTGACCTGCTTTGATTTAATGATATTGATTCTTTTCCATGTAGAATATTGCTTTACAATCATACAAGTATGGATTGCCTAAGACCATTCCACATTCACTTAGTGGCACCACATCACATGTTACCTCATCTACAAACTTAGATGAAATTGCAAATTTTAATGTGCACTGCTTGGTTATGTGCATTTGATGATTGTTTCTTATCCATTTAAGTGTGTAGGGCTTATGATGTATCTGTGTTTTTAACCCCAATTGCTTAACCAATTCCTCATAAATTAAGTTAGATTGAGATCCACTATCTATCAATGTGTTAACCTTAGTGTGCCCCTGATGACCCTTATGTAAAAAAATTTACTTCTACAATCAAATCTTTCACCAATTTTACCTGTCATACCAACCAATGAGACTTTAGATTCATCACCTGAATCTGATCCCAAGTTTGTTGGTCGTGTTGCTACTGCAATTGTTTGCCTCCCTTTTTTTGTTTGAACCACTTTGGTCTCTTCTCGGGATGCAATTGCCAACATCGGTCCTCATCATGCCCTTCTTTCTTGCAATGCTTGCAAGAGGGTTTCTCTTCCTTTCTTGCCACTGATTTTTCCTTTTTTCCATTCCACCTCCTTTTGTCCTCTTTCCTTGAAGATGATTCCCCTGATACACCAACACCTGTTTTTCTTGCTTCAATGTATGTCGCTTGAACAAAAACCTCATCAAGATTAGTTGGTCCAAACATGAATACAATATTTCGAATATGTGCAGGTAAACCTCCTATATACTTCATAAGAGATTCTTGGGTATGTAAAGGAATATCTAACATCAATGCCATTTTACGAAAGCCATCTGTGTATTCTTGCACTGTTTGTCATTTTCTTAGTTTTAAAGCTTGCCATTCAATTAATGCTTTATCTTTATAACCCAAAGGATATAATTTATTTCTAAGTGCAGAAATGATGATGGAAATACATTACCCACTTGTTGTGTTCCATTTGAAATTTTCAACTTGCTTTGCCACCAGATGAGTGTTGTGCCTGCAAGTCTCAACGATGCCTACTTGATTTGTGTGGCCTCATCCTTGATCTGTTGCACACTGCAATAGACCTCCATCTATCTGACCCAATTGTCAAGTCTCTCTGGATTAACTTCACCATCATATATGGGTAATTCAATTTTAACATCAAGTTTTAATAAAGACATTTCATTATTATGTTTATGAACATGTTTCTTTGCACCGGATTTAGAACTTGAACTTGAAGAAGAAGGAGAAGAAGGAGGTGAAGATGGAGGTGAAGGAGGAATTTAAGGAGGATCCTCTCCTTCTTCACTTTTTCCCTTTGAAGATTCACCAAGAACTGGTCTCTTTCGTTCCAAGTAATCCTCATACAAAACCTTCATCATCTCCGACATGACGAAGAAAGTTTTTCGAAACTCTTTCTCATCCTGAGAAATTCCCTCTTCCGATGCCATCCTCTCGCTTTGGGAAGTTCTCTTTCTCAATCCAATCAATGGATTCTCTTCAACAATCTCTCCTTCACCATGAAGTAGTTTTTCCCTGGTTAACATGCAAAACTCAAATCCAAATGTCAACTAGCTCTGATACCACTTGATCCGAAAAGATCTTTTAAAGACAATGGTTGAGTTTTTAAAGCATGAGTTAAATAACCATTTAGGAATTGAATGAAAGAGGAATAATTAATAATGAAACATGGAAGCCATAAAGCAATATACTTATCTGGAAATAAGCATGAAGAAACAACAAACCATAACACCAAGCTTGATAATGGAGTTCAGCAAGGTTGCCTACGTCTCCAGGCCTTTGTCTCAGTGGGGGAGGCTTTCTTATTAATTTATTCAAATGCTTAAAATGTACATAAAAATTTCATTAAATGGATTTCATACTGGTCTCACAGTGTTCTTATCGAACTCAGAAATCCAATACAATTGACAACATTGAAAAAGATTGAGTGTAGCTCCCGAAAATGGCATCCAAAGCTTGGCTAGTTCGCTAGCTTCTCTGCATAAAACTCACCATTCTGCATAACCTAGTATAATTTGATTTGTAGCAGCGTTGGTAAAGGTTTTCTCTTTAAAAAGTAGTGGTTGTGGGATCAAATGCCAACAAACCCATTCTTTGTGGCATTAAATATGCATTGAATCATAAAAATATGGCATATACCATTTGAGAAGGGATATAATAAAACTATTTTACATAGTTTTCGACCCACCTAGGAAAACGTGGCATAAACTTATCTTTTGTGGCATTAAATATGCATTGAATCATAAAAATATGGCATATACCATTTGAGAAGGGATATAATAAAACTATTTTACATAGTTTTCGACCCACCTAGGAAAACGTGGCATAAACTTAGCTTCAACCCCACGTAATTGATAAATATGGGTTTAATAGTTGGGGCATAAAATTGATTTAGGGAATATATTATGCCATAAACTATGGCATGAATCGTGGCATAATATTCAAAATGGCCACATGTTATATGGTTATAACAACCATATTATAACATACTCAAAACATATTCGTTGCCCCCCTTTTTTTTTTTTTTTTCCATGTTGGAGATTCCATGCTGGAAACCCACCCCAGATACTTCCCCACATAGTGGCTGGTATGGGAGTGATAAAGCTTCGCAGCCCCAAGGGACACAGGTTTCGAACTCATGACCTCTCCCCAAACTAGAAGAGTGTGCGCATGTCTTAACCAATTGTGCTATCCCATGGGACAAGGTTATTATGTGCGCTAAGGTCCATACAGTTAGCGTATTCGCACACTCCCCCCTTTTTTTCTTGTCCATAAGATAACAACCATTATAATATGGTTTTAAAAACCCTTTAATATAATGTGCCAGGAAACTTTGAGTTAGCACTTTTTTTTATGCCACAAAATATTAATTTGTTAATAAATACAACAATGCCACATCATATTAACACAATCACTTGCCTAGTCATTATTCATTGTCACTTGTACTTTAATACTGTTATGTCATCATTTCACCAATTTGATTTTTTTCTATGTTTATGCAAAAACTCTTGAATGCGATAACTTTCATATACAATGTCGGATTTACAATCTGTTTGTGTTGCCAGAAAGATTGCGATGAGTACTGCGTGATCACGTCATTTATTTGAGCATTCAAAAAATTTGATTTTTGATCCTTTCTAGATCCATTTTGGATCACCGGATGTTTCCCAGAGTCTTTGATACCCAATTTGGTGCATAGGGTATGGAAAATATTGGTGAAATATGGAACTGTCTGGTCCCTTTCCTGGCACAGGGTGGTCCATCTGGTGTACTAGTCCTTGTAGCTTCGAACGAGGTAGTATTGTTCTTTAATGACATCCCGAAAGGAATCCCATGTAGGGGAAACCACAAATATTGTAGATTCCTCTATGGCCCTTTGCTCTGAGTAAGTATCCCACCAGTCCTTAACACGGGGGACGAACTTGAGGAGTGCAAAAGTAATATTTTCCCTATCAAAAAAATTGTGGACTGGAAAATACCCTTCGAGCATATTCAACCATTTATCTATAGCATCCGCATCTATCAGTCCTTCAAATAACGAAATATCAAAATTTACTTGTACCTTGAAGGGGGTTGCATGGCCACTTGATGAAGATGCTTTTGATGTGGGAAGCCACTGAAGGATCTACGCAAAGTTGTCCATCATTTCGTTCTTTTGTTGCATAAGGGCTTCCTCGAGCAACATTTTAAAAGGATCTCCTGCTCCGTCATCTTTCTTTTTGTCCCCCATGGGTTGTTTTTGAGCTCAGCGCGACTGATCTTGCAACGACTCGATTGGTTCGAGTCCCAACTTCTTGTACCCATATCTTGTTGAGGACATGCACGAAGAACAATAAATGAAGAGAAGACCGCTCTGATACCACTGATATGGATTTAGGAGCAGAACAAACTGATTAACAGATTGAATACAATAAACACAAAGATATGAAGAACAACACAAATATCTAGTGGACAATATCTTCTATTGAATAAATGAAATAGGCTAAAAATGTAAAACCGTAGAATTGAAACACTTGCTTGAATGATGGTAGCTATCTCTGAGAAGAGATGTGGCTGCTATGTGCATCCGTCTAAGAAGAATGATTACAATGAGGCTCCGGAGGCCTTTTTTAGATTACTCATGAATGCCAAAAACCTAGACATCCAAAAACCTAACCCTAGGAGATGAAATGCCAAAAGTTATGTGGGCCCCTATGGGTAAGTTGGTACCTCAACTTCATGGGGTCGTAACTTTTGCATACAACCTCCATTTTAGGCACGTGATAGCCCATTGGAAAGGGATTTTAGAGAACTACACATTATGTCATCAAACTTTGACTCCGTTTACAATTTGACTGTGGTGAGCCTAAAAAACGTTGTTTAGCGCCGCAAAATGGCCCTGGAAGTACAAAAATATGTGTTGACATGAAAACATACAAAATAAGCTAGTTGGATTAGGTGGGAGGCCACCAGTATCCACCTAGAAGATGTTTAGGGCTTCAGACAACCCCAGAAGTGTAGAACCCATAATTACAAATAAGTTCATAAGAACGTGTTGAACTAAAAAATGTCAAGAGGAGCCAGTTGGAATAGGTGGGTGGCAACCAATATCCACCTAGATCACTTAAAGTCCCTTTCAGGTTAAGAATTGTTGCAGTAACGCTATATGAGAAATTTATTGCCAAGTTTAGGAACATTGAGGGTTGGTTAGAATAAATTAATTGTAATATAAGAGTCAAGCAAGGTTTCCCCTTATGCCCTACCCTTTTTGGCATCTATATTGATAAGTTAAAATAATGTTTGGAGGATGCAAGTTGTGTTGGCCTGACTCTCACTAGTATAGTCGTCATCCTTCTTCTTTATGTTGATGATATTGTTCTTATGGCGAAGAGTCCCTATGACCTAGGTAAGCAACTTATAATCCTCAAGTACTTTTTCTCTAGTATGAGCATGACTGTGAACAATGACAAAAAAAAGGTTATGATAATTAAATCCAAAAATATAACCTACAATACTTTTGTATATGACAACAATAGCTTCGAGGAAGTGCCTTCATAAAAATATCTTGGAATCGATATTCACCACAAGCTTAGTTGGAACTATGACATTGAGAAAAGGATAAATGGAGGGTGGAAATATTATTATGGGCTTGAAAACAATTGTAAATCAACGGACCTTTGGTTTTGGGACAAGAAAAAATGTATGTTTCACACTCTCGTCACTTCGGTTATCTTAAATGGATGTGAATTTTGGGGTTGTAGTATCTCCAGAGAATCCTGGAGAAAGATAGAATAGATCCAAAATAATTTTATAACTTATAATCTCAAAATTAAGGGAAATACACCCTATCATATCCTCCTCATAGAGGCAAGTCTTTTCCCCATCGATAACATTATTATGATTAGATGTCTAACTTATACAAATAAGATAAACATCATGGACGATAAGAGGCTCCGCAAAATTTCTTTAAACTCTAGCCAAAACAGCCAGTGGCTCAAGTAGGGATGGCATAAAGATGCCAAATCTTGGCTAAATCATCGGGGAATACAAGAAGAAGCCATCATGCAGAATACCAATAATATTACAAATATTATCACTTCTAAATTTAAGGATAATATGTGGTGTGATAAAGATTTAAAGGATAAAAGGGCACTAAGATACTACAAGGAGGTTGTCAACCCTAATTTATAAAATCAAAAGTACCTCTCAACTTTGAGAAGTGCAAAAATGAAAATCAACATTGTTAAAAGAAGAACAAACTCTCGCGAGCTACATAGTGAAATTGGGATGAAAGGATCTTCCATCTTTGTGAATTAGATCCAATTTAAAAATGTTTGCCACAATATAGAACTTCCTAGCCTCCTAAGTCAACAAAATTATGGTGATCTTGGAATGCTTCTCTCAATGTTTTTTGAGCACATAAATACAATTTTAAAGAAATGTAAGTAATATCTTACCTTCTTAAGGTCTGATAGACGAATTGATCTTAGTAAAAGTTAATTATCATCATTATCATTTTATAAATCATATAATATTTTTTTGTTCATTTAAAATTAATTGATTTATCAAATATTTTGAAAATAGATATGAAATAAATTAATTTGTTTAAATATATTATTTTTATATCTAAAAATATGGATACAAATTGTATTTATAAATTAATATATTATGAAGATAGATAATATATAAGCAATTTGAAGCCAACAAGAAAATGAGAATTATTAAATAACATCTTATTTATGTTTATATTTATGATGGTGAACTAGATTTATGGGTTAAACAATTTGAGCTTCATATAAAAGATATTATAATTTTTGTATTTTGAATGCCCATAAGCTTATTCTTCATATCATTTATTAAATATCTAAAAAAAAAATGTACTTATGTTACACGACTTTTTCTTAAATTTGTAGAGCAAAAATATTATATATTAAAAAATATTAAAACTAGCACATTCATATCAATAGTGGATGTTGAAGTTGATAGGAATCACTATCAATTAAACATCTTAAGGTTATTTGATATCCTCGTTATTTTTAGGGTTATGTAAGATTATGTTTTTTTTTTTAAGAATAGGGTTTGGGAGAGAAGTCTCATTTCATCAACCATATGAAATGTTAATAGTAAACCAAATGGAAATTCGATATTATTAAACAATTACTGCTTTTTACCGAATGCTATGGAAGAGCATTTATGAAGTTACCAGATTTTAATCCTCATCTATGTTTTTTAAATCAAAAAATTAAATTCTATCACGAAATATTATTTTTTCTAAGTGTGTATTGATCATCAAGTTTTTTAAATCAAAAAATTAAATTCTATCACGAAATATTATTTTTTCTAAGTGTGTATTGATCATCAAGATATAGAAGTTGGTGCGTCAATGGGAGAGATCCCAAAGACATGGAAAATTGTACGTTGAGATTGATTATTGAGTCAGAGAGTGGGACCTTATAGATACCACCTGCTCTCACCTCTTGATAGTATTTTTGCAAGTTAAAAGGCTAGTGAGATCCAACATGTATGAAATGGGCAATCAGATCTACGGATCAGAAGAGTTGTATCTAATAGTATAACATGTTCAAGTTCTAAGGTCGGTCGTGCTTGTCTCTCGAAATAGTATAGCACGTTCAAGTTCTAAGGTCAGTGGTGGTCGTCTCTCGAAACATGGGGAGCACATGTATCAATAACATGTTGGTTGAGCATGAATTATGAATTGATCACACTCAATTCTAATTCCGAAATGAATCAAAGAAAACAATGGATATATATTACATTTTGAACCTCCAAGCATAGTTTTGAAGCATAGTTTTGAAGTAGTTTAGGAAAATATATAGGCATCCCACTTCCTCTCATTCATTTAAAAAAACTAATAGATGATTCTAATAAATATATACCCTCTTATCCTTACTAGGAATGACAACAAACTTTCCTTATACTTTGAGATTGATTATTAAGATGGGGGATCCAAACTTTTATCAACATCACATGTATTCACAGGGGAATCAAATCCATATACTATAGAATGTCAGGAATATATAACATCTGGATATAGAATGCTAGGCATATGTAGCATCTGGATATACCTACAAATAAAAAGATAATAAGATAAGCTAATAGATGATCCTAATAAAGGGGCGACATGTGCGGGGGGAGTCATCTTCGACTATGATGGACAAAAGATTGCAGATTTTTCCTGGGGTTTGGGGAAGAAAACTAATAATAAAGCAGAAAATCTTGTTGTTTACATGGGTCTCCAATTTGCACACTTAAGAAGCATCCAATCCCTCACGGTGATTGGATATTCTGAAATAGTTATAAGGGAACTCCTTGGAATATGAACCTCTTCCACTCAACCCTCCAGTGGTCTTCACAGACGAATTAATTATTTGAAACAATTTTTTCCCAAAATCCATTACTTTCACATCCTCCATTCTCAGAATAAAGAAGCTGTTCGCTTAGCCAAATCAACAAAATCCTTAGAACAGGGCCAACTCTTTACCAACCAAATTTCCTTGCATGCCTCGCTCCCTTAAAAATCACCAGTTTCGTCGACTCCTATTCACAATCTTGGTCCTAGCCTTTTTTATTTCTAACTTAGACCTACCCTCCCCCTTTTATCCCCTCCCCCCTGAC
>ML784891.1:832581-845909 GCA_009831015.1 Picea engelmannii | reverse complement strand
AACTCCTTCCTCCTGACCACGTGTTCCCCCTCATCCTCCCCGTGCCATCCCCTCCGCTTCATGTCCCCCCTATTAAACTAACGACGCTTCACTAGTACTCTATGATGCCCTTCCCTACTCCCATGGCATCACCTCCCTCTCTCTTCCCTATGTGAACTAACGTCGGCTTGTGGGTAATTCTGGTTCCTTGTTCCATCAAGTGTACGCAGATGTTTTCTCCCTCATAATTATGGCATATCCTGCTTGCATTGAACACCACTATAATGAAACAAAGGGGACTCCAGTTGCATTACAGTTTGTCCCATTCCGCTTGCATTCTACACCCCAACAACGAAATTCAGAGCAACCCAACTCTGTGCCATCTCACCATCATGTGGCGAAGATCCAATGTTCCTTGCTCTTGCCCACCATGTGTCTCGAAGGAATTAAGGGAGCAATTTTTCTCTCTGCATGTGGATGTCATATGCACAGAAGAACGAACGTACTCTCGGCTCAGAGAATTTAACGGGAAAACCAGGGGTTGCGAGACGAAGTAGCTAATTTGCAAGGCCAACTGCACCAACAAGAACTTCACCACAATCAAGAGCTAGCAATTGAACTTCGAGGGATCAATAAAAATACAAGGCAAATTAGAGCAGTTACACAACAACTGTTAAATCATCCTCAACAACCAGTGAATTCTAATGAGTTAGTTGGGTCAAGGATTCCTTCAACCTTCCACTCGGCAACAAGCAATGAACACCCATTGGCTCCTCCTATGCCAGTGTTAGTTCCAGTCTGGCCGAACCCAGTCAAAGGAATTCATCACCCAGAGGCAAATCCAACGGCATACCCAACAAAACTTCAGGAGGATCCAACAATTTTCCAAAATCATTAGACATGTTTTTTCGATGAATTGCAAATTTTTGTTAATTTCGCACATTTATGTAGCCATTTTCACATGGAAAAATAGCAGTTCCTTTTGGACTGGTTTCACCAGCATATTTAGTATTCAACAGACAATCATATTTTTCAGGAGAAGAGCAGAGATTCCACTACTTTGCCATATGTATCTCGGGGAAGCTTTTACTCATTTTTTTAATATAAAATCCCAACCGTTTCTGTTAAAAAAAAAAAGATGATCCTGATAAACATATACCCAATCAAAACTCTTAAAAAAGAAAAATCTAAATTTCAAAATATAAAAAGTATTGTGAACCTCCATACCTTCAACAATGAGAATGCACTCTTCGGTCCCTCTGCAATGAGAATGCACTCTCAGGTGGTGCCAGTGCATCCTCACGTTTAAAATTGTCTATGTGCAATGTTAAATGCCCACTATAATGGATGGATCGATACAAATAAATTGCTCTGTCAGAAGTTTTGAAGTTTGTTTTAATGATGAAACTGCATGTTAATATTAATGCTTGAAAACATAAGGCCATATTAATACATGGTTCTCTCAAAAAACCCTTAACAACATGCACAATATTTAGTAGAGTCATGGGTAGAGGAAGTGAACCGACCATTAGATGACTCTGCATACCACAACCTAAAAGTGGCTATCAGCTAACCAACACAGTAATTTCTTAATCATATTAAGTAAATGTAAAAAAGTAAACACAGAAACGTATGCATTTATAAATGCTAGGAAGTTAATGGTTGAGATCCCTTCATTTATTGTGACGAAGAATAATATTCGATCCATATTTAATCTTGTCCATAGAAAACACAACAAGTATTATAAAGCTATTTAGTGTGCCCATTTCCAATAGGTATATGTCTATGGGCTTAAATATTTTAAATTACAATATATTTGTTCTAATAATTATATTAATATATTTAAGACAATACAAAACTTTAATATCCATAAAGATTCAATTAGAAAATGAGAAACAAAATACATATATAAAATTTTAACCTCTTTTTAAAAACAAACTTTACACATACAAACTTCAAACATCTTTGTAAATTGGAAGCATTATTCTTGTTCTACTGGAAAAAAACTAAATAGTACTACTTTTGTAATTTGAAAATACAATATAAATCAATGAGATGGTTGGTTGATAGCTTGTGGTAAATGCTTGCCATGACATGGTATTGATTTATTCAATTTTCATATTTAGTCTAGGTTTGAAGGAAAACATACATGCATTAAGAAAATTTCATTGAGTATTATTAATATTATTTTAAATATTTAAAAAATACAGTTTTTGTTTTATAGTGATATTTTGAATCAATATAATAATTTTTTCTGTAATGAAATGTGTTTCTAATGGAAAAAAAATGTTTATATTTTAATTTAATAATATCTAAAATTGATACTTATTAATACCAAAAATTATAAATATAATTTTAATTTAAAGTTCTCTATTTAGGAAACCCAAACTCCCATTTCCATGATGCTACAGTTCCCCCAAAAAAACCTTACATGATTCATTATATTGAAATTATAATTTTTAAAAAATTGGAAAACAAATTTAACTATAAATATTAAATACATTTTAAATTTTAAATTTTTTTAAAATTTGGAATTTATAACAAGTAAACCTATAATCTTATTAATTCTAATTCTAATTCTAATTTTTGACAAAATTCTAAATGAGTTGAAACAAAATTTCAATGATGAATATTGAACAAATTTTAACATCTTTAAAAATTTTGATTTCATATATAATAATTTTTCATAAAGTAAATGTTTAATATATTTAACAATTATATTTTGAAATTATGTTCATTATTTATGTTTTTTTAATTAAATATAAAAACATAAGTTAATTATATAATAAATAGTTTTTTATTTAAATAAATTGATTAAAAATTAAAATATAAATATATTTTTTTATATTTCATTTAAATTCTAAATTTTAAAAATTTTAATTTTAACTTTTTATATAATTATTTAGATTATTAAATAAAAAATTATTACAAAATCAAATAAATTCAATATTAAAAATAATTCGAACTTCTTTTTTTCCATTTGAAAACATTTTAACCATTAACTAATTACTAAACATATTTTAAATTTTACTATCTTCAAGTTATGATTGTAAAGACTTATCAAGGGTTAGATTTGATTAATTCCACATTAAATAATTATTTATTAAATTAATATTTAATACATTAAGAATGTTATATAAAATTATTTATATAACACAAAATTTTGTTATTCTTAATTCAATATAAATGCAATTTATATTTCAATATCTTTTTAATATTTTTTTAATACAATCTACATAAAAAATTAATCTCTTTATCATTGATACATCAAACAACTATTCATTAAGTTCCTTTTTGACATAGAAGTAAAATTATAATAAAGTTCTATGCTAGACATACTAGTATCGACTAGACTAACAACTATTCATTAAGTTTCTTTTTGACATAAAAATAAAGTTATAATAAAGTTCTATGCTAGACATACTAGTACTGACTGGACTAATTGATCCATATTCAAAGAACCACTTATATAAAATTTTAAAGATTGAATAATTTTTATTATTATTCTTTATTCAATATTCAATACAATTCAATTCAAGCTTTTGTATCGTATTTTTATGAAATCCAGATCAAATAATTATTATTGAGTTCTTCCGTGACACGAGGTAAAATTATATTAAGGTGATGTGTGAAACTGGGTAATATTGACTAATTGATTCATACGAAAGAAGTTATTCAGCTAGATTTTAAAAATAAATAAAGTGTTTTATAATTTGATATAATTTTCATAATTTTTTATGAATTTATATTAAATAATTAATTTTTTTATTAACACTATATCAAATTATAGTGTTAACACTATAATTTTTTTATTAACACTATATCGGAGGGTTAATTCTTATCCCTCACATACACAAGTTTGTCAATTTCGCAGTTAAAGTTAAATAAGGCTTCCATAAATCCTGGACACAAAGCCTCATTGTTTCTATTTTTAAAAATGGGGATATAAACATTCCTTCTAATTATAGGACTATTATGATTAGCCCGATTTTAGCCAAGCTTTATAGAATTATTTTGGAAAAGGAGATTAGCCTTTGGCTAGAAAGTCATGGTAAAAGAGCTAAAGGCCAGGTTGGGTTTAGGAGATATCATTCAACTGTGGACCATCTTGTTACCTTTAGGATCATTGCAGAGGAGTTCCGCAATACTAAAACCAATCTTTTTTGTTGTTTTATTGACTTTAGAAAAGCTTTTGACATGGTTCCTAGGAAAAACCTATTTAATAGGTTGGAAGAGATAAAAGTGCCTCTCGAGTTGAGGGCTGCTGCAATAAGGATGTATGAGAACATTATTGCTAAGTTTAAAAACACTGAGGGCTCGTCAAAAGAGATTAACTGCAATATCGGAGTCAAACAAGGTTGTCCTTTGTCCCCTACCCTTTTTGGCATATACATTGACAAGTTAGAAGATTGCTTGGAAAAAGCAGGTTGTGTCGGCCCTACTCTCACTGGTATAGTCATCAATCTTCTTCTTTATGCTAATGATATCGTTCTTATGGCAAGGAGTCCCCATGATCTTGAAAATCAACTAAGAATCCTCAAGGATTTTTGCTTCAATATGGGTATGACTGTTAATACTGATAAGACCAAGGTCATGATTATTAAATCCAATAAGATCCTTTATGGTACCTTCTTATATGACAACAACAACTTGGAGGAAGTGACTGAACATACAAATATCTTGGCATTGATATTCACCACAAGCTCAAATGGAATTATAGCATTGAGAAAAGGATTATTGGGGGATGGAAATCTTATTATGGGCTTGAAAACAATTGTAAATCAGTTGATCTTTGGAGTTGGGATAAGAAGAAACTGCTCTTTGAGACTCTTGTTACACATGTTATTCTTTATGGATGTGAAGTCTGGGGTTGTAGTATCTCTCGTGAATCTTGGAGAAAGATAGAGAAAATACAAAATAATTTTATAACCTATAATCTCAAAATTAAAGGAAATACACCCTATCCCATCCTCCTCTTAGAAACAAGCCTCTCCCCCATTGAGATCATGGCTATGACTATATATCTAATGTATGAGAACAAGTTAAACAACATGGAAGACAAGAGGCTTCCTAAAATTGCTTCAAAATCGAGTCATAACCACCATCGACTCAAGCGAGGATGCCATAAAGATGCTCGGTCTTGGCTAAACTAATGGGGAATCATGGAAGACACCATTTTGCAGAATAAAGATACTATTAAAAAAAACATCAAATCAAAATTTAAGGAGAAAAGGTGGTGTGATAAAGATTTAGAGGAAAACATAAAATTAAGGTATTATAAAGATATAATCAACCCTAATCTAGAAGATCAAAATTATCTATCTGTTTTGCCAAGTGTAAAGAAAAAAAAAAGCATTGCTAAGATAAGAACAAATTCTCACGAGCTCCATAGTGAAATTGGGCGCTGGTCAATTCCTAAAATGCCATGGGATGAAAGAGTGTGTCACCTTTGTGACACTAATAAGGTTGAAGATGAAAGGCACTTTCTCTTAGATTATCCAGCCTATACCCATATTAGATCTCATTTTCAAAATATTTGTCACAGTACCAACCTTTCTAACCTCTTAACTCAACAAAAGTATGGTGATCTTGGAAAGCTTCTCTTAATGCTTTTCGAGCACATAAACAAAATTCTAAAGAATCAGAAGTAATCACTTACCCTCTTAAGGTCCGATAGACCAATTCGGTCTTAGTGGACGTTAATCATCATCATCATCATCATCATCATCAATATATATTTTAATATATAATATTTTAATGTCTTAACATATATATTATAAAATGTATAATATATATTGTAATTTATATAATATTTTAATATGTTATAACATGACACATATCCAACACAAAACATTGTGTTCCTTACACGAATACCCATAGCTATATAGTTCTAGTCCTGCAAGAAATAAATTACCTTGTATCCTTTAGTTTACCCAATGATCGAAGTTTACTGACATTTGGATACGGAAATCCATATTGGGAAACGTACATTGGGAAAAATATTTTATTGTGGTGGTGTAATAAGTCTGCTATATATGTTAGATTTGGTTTTTAAGTGGACAAGAAATAGTTGTACAACCAATTAGAATATGTTATTGATTATGCAATTAATTTTAAATATTGAAATATGTGAAGGCAACAATAAGACTTGAAATATATTAACCAATTAGAGATGAGAAAAATATATATTTTTACTATATCAAAAAATATATATTTGTTTTCTTATGTTAAACATTACATTTCACAAACAAATTTAAAATAAAAAGCAAATTAATGTCAAATCAATAGCAAACTCATTGTGTTTAGTGTTACTTCTTTCGTGTGAGGTGGAATTATAATAATCTTTAATTTAATATAATTTTTAGATTTCTTTTAGAATTTAATGTCAATATCAATATTGGTTATTCATACTCAACAACCATGTTGTGACTTTATTGATGAGGCTTTCCTTTGTCAAACACCTTTAGTTTGGGATTGTCGTAGTATTTAGTCATCAAATTTAAAGGGTGGTCTTAATTTGTTCAAAACAATTACGTTTCAATTGACAACAATAAATTAAGTACACATTTCATAAACAAATGAGTTAAATAAAATATTACATTTCCAATTAATAACTCAACAAATGTAGTTGTTAAAATGCATAATTTTGGAGGAAAAATAGTTCTCTAAATTTAACAGTACCATTAAAAACTCAAAGTTCGTCCATTTTAAATGCACAAATTTTGAAGCCACAAAATATCCACCCAAAATGTTTATATGTGAGTTGAAATTTATTTTTAAAAAATAAAGATAATGTTTTGGATTGAAAGCAACATGAGAAAAATATCGCCATCAAGTTTCTTTGATTAAAAATAAAAAGATTCATGGAAACAAAACTCAAGAAAATATTTAAACTAAAGACTAACATATCACACAGATAACATTGCATTTTCATTTTCTATGTCTAAACTTGGATATGTAGTGACATTTGAAACCTAAAACAAGAAAATACTGAAAACGTGGATACTAGGCACTTTCAAGACTATGAAACCCCAATTGACTTTTTGAGGTGGACACACCTCAAAATCCTACCAAGTTATCTAAGTAGATCACAAAAATACTTCCAAAGCCCTATATAGCTATTAAAAAAACTCAATAATGATCAATTAATCCGTAATCACATATTTCATTATATAAAAAACAACTTACCATAGTTCATTAAGTCCTAATAACATATTTCTTTATATAAATAAAGGGGATCACACTTCTCCAAGAAGACTAGACTTGTAATACCCCTAGGTCGAACCCCAATTGTAAATGTACACATAGGCTCGTGAGCCAAGACATTTTGGGCCAGAGTGCCTTTGCATATATGTGTTTTGAGGCCACAGTATCTGTGTGGTTATTAGACTGAAGAGCCAGAAGCTATAAGGTTAGTGAGTCTATCTTTGTAATATGTAATCACACTCAGATATTAATAAAAAACACATCATTGTTGCAGACCAACCAGACAAAAGAGTATGGGGGGTAAAATCCACTAGAAATGGGAAGAGGGGTTAAGAGTATGAGATGAGGGGCTAAGCCAAAATGAATATTATATTAATATTCTCAAGGTTCTAAAGTCTAAAGTTGGGGATATAAATATATCCTAAGAACTTAATTATGGGGAACGTATCACCCAAGTGGGGGGGAAGTTGGCCCAAGGAAGTTCTCAACATGACAAGTGTCAAGTTGGGAACATGCATACATATAGTTGGGAATTTTGTTCATTTTCCCATTCATTCACTCATTATGCCATCATTCATCATCCATACCTGCAATTGGGGAAAATGTTTGAAGCGGTTTCTGGGTAAATTAAGCTGAAGAGGTGGGTTGTCAGGCCCGTGAATTATTAAAGAAGCATGTTGTAAGAACCGTGAGCATTCTCTCCAGGTGAGAGAACTGCTGGTAATTGTTTCCCAATGTGACAATTTGTAGCTATGGGGCTCTGAGACTTCCTGTCTGACCTATTGTTGAATCCTGGTAGGGAAGTGGGGCAATTGAAGGATCGTTGAGCAGAGAAGGGGCACACTTCATGGGGTGGGACAACCATGTGGGGAATGAGAGACTATAGGTTTTATGTTAGAGTTGGAACCTTAGTATGAGTATTTTGGTTATTGACAAACCTTATCTTGGCTTAGGATTCATTTTCCCTGGTGGAGTTTTAGCCCCAACTCAGGGGTGACATGTTGTTGAGAGTTATGAGCAACAAAGTCTATGGTTGGGAGGAAAGTCCGAGGTCTGGATGCAGTTAGTGATTTATTTATACAAGATAAGTTCCTTTTAGTTGTTTGCTTTAATTATTTTGTTATTAATTATCTGTTTTATTTTATGGGGTTTTCTTGTATATTGTTGCATGTGTATATTTGTTGTTATCCTGCATAATGTTGTTCACATGTAGAGAATATCAATGAATTAAAATTGTATTAGAGTTGGAATTTTTATGTGGAATTTCCCAACTTGGTGGTTGGGGATGCTACAATGTGCTATCAGAGCCTAGTTTCAACACTGATCCTACATGGACCAATTAACAGAGCACATAATTGAAAATTGCAGAGTATGTGCAATTTGTTCGATAAAATCACTACAGTGAAATTGGTGAAATTCCACAGGTAATTAAAGAGAAATCATGCGTAGAATTAACAACCTGTCACATACGGATATAATTTTTTGTTGCAAAGGTTGATTTGGTAGTTATTGGGCTACAATTGACAAAAAAATGGAATTTACAAAGCGCCATGGTAAAAATGGGAAAAATTGGGCAAAAGCCCCAATTTCTGCAGTGGAATTCATGAGGGATTCAACATGTAGGAGTCGAATTGATGGTTATATGGTCTAAAATTGGCCATACGAAGCTTAATTTCAGAGCTTCAATGGCGGCCTGAAAGAAATTTCAAAATTGGGCGTTTTTGGACATTCTGGAAAAATTAGGAATTCTGGCAAAATTGAGAAAATTTTGGAAATTTTCCGTACGCTGACGTCATCATGACGTGGGGGCCACATGTCAACTGATGTGGTAGAGTGGTGATGTGTACTACCATGATGGTAGGTACATGCTTAAAATGGGAGGCATATGTGCTAAGCGAGCTAGCGCCACAGTGGTGGGCACCTTCTTGCCCGTCGGAACCATGAGCTCGGACCCACGAAATGAAATAGCGGGGGGGGGGGAGTCCCCTTGTGGTTTTAGAAACCACCATGGGGGCCACAATGAATGTGGGTATGCCACATCATTGTGATAGAAACCATCAGTTTCCATTGCAGCACCCCCCCTCCATTAACGATTGGTAAGGCACGGGGGCAACAATGTAATGTGGGTCATCGATAGCGATCGTGACCGTTGATCGCACCACAAACCTTTGTCGTTGGATTAAACTGATATGAAACTTTGTGCGTGCATGGAGAATGGGTGCGAGATGGGGCCTGCCTATCCATGCAATCCAACGAATGAGCACCGCATGCCATCCCAAGACCTATGGGGATGAAAAAAATAAAATTAGTATGTGTGCGGGTGTAGATAAGGAATAAAGGAGAAGGAAGAGGGAGGTAAAATGTTGATGGGGCAAGGCCAAGGTGGCTAGGAGATGACATGGTGCCACCCCGTTGAGCCATTTGGAATCAAGATTCCATTTCATAATCCTAGTCAGCCATATTGAAATAAATTTCTTAGAAATTAATGAAATGTTTTGGAAAATTACAACGATTTCCAGGTCATGTTTTTGCAGGCCATTTTCGGAGGACTAAACAATGTTTTTAGCTACTCGAAAACCATGAAAGAAAAGTTACAAAGGTACACACTGTTTCTATAGCTCAAATGAAAGATATTGGAGAGATATTTCTAATGGTATAAATTGTTCGTCAAATGAAACTAATATGAGGGAGTAAGAGGACAAACAATGGAGGGTAATTTTTGAGTACCGACTCACTTCAAGGGCCATAACTTTCTTCTCTAGAATTGGTTTTGGGCACATAAGTAGCCTACGGAAATATCTTGATCCATGGAATAAAACCATGGAGTTGAAACAAAAATATGGGCACTTAAATTTACACGAGGGCATAAAAGGTACATGTATCATTCATGGCTAAAAATAATAATTGGCCTGAAACTTAAGAACATTGTATCTAGCAGCCTGGAGCTCAGATGAGGGTGAAACTTGGCCAGAATGTCCAGAATATGGTCACGAAGGAATCTAATTGAGCTCCTGTCAAATTTCCAAAGGATTAGGTGCAAGGATGCATAACCATAGTTAAAAATTGCACCTGGTTGAAGGAGTTTTGGGGTAAATTCGAATGACCATAACTTGTTGCTCAAGATTTAGAATTGAGAAAGGGAGTAGTTGTTGGAAAGGAATTGGATAGAGGAGTCCAATTATTCACCCATAAATATGACTTTAATTTCATAATTCATAGGAGATCAAAAATACTAATTGTGGTGTGTTTAAGAGAACCAAATGGTGAATGAACCTAATAGATTTATTATTTTATTTAGACTAACAAACTTTGCTGCCTACACATTTTGTAGAGTTAAGGATAGATAGATAAGTGGTAAATCAAAAAAGAGGCCAAAAGTATGGAATATTCAAAGAGGAATTACAATCATGAGGATGAAGTCAGGGGGTTGTGTGTCAGTATGGGTAATGAAGGTACATAATCCAATGGGTATAGAGAAGGAAAAGAGGACAAAATGAACTTGGTGGAGACCATCAAGAGTCTGCAAAAGATATCCAAAGTTATAAGGATGATAATGATAGGCTTATGAAATCCAAGGAGTAGCAATATGTCTTCAACATCAAGTTGTTGGAGATCTTGGACATAATAGAGAAGGAAATGGATAAGGAGAAATAATCAAGCAAGTCAAGGAGTCATAGGTCTCATGAAAAAAAAAAGAGAAGTAAGGAGTGGTGATAGGCATCATCACCATTCACCGAGAAATTTAGTCAGGAGAGCGCACATTAGCTCAAGTCCATCCCTAGTTAGAAAGCATAAGAAGAGGTCTGTAATTGATGATATACAAGGAGAAATGAATAATATCAAGCCTCCTACCTTTGATGGTGAGAATAATAAAGATGATGATGTAGAGACCTGAATACTAGGCATAAGGAAGTACTTTTAGTTACATAACTATTCCTCATAAGCAGAAGTAATAATTTCCATCTACCATATCAAGCGAAAAAAATCAATGTGGTGGGAACTGTTATCCCCGATTTCTAGGGATAACTAGGAGATCATGTCTCGAGGTCCACAGGTACTAGACATGGAGTACCGAGAGCAGGATTGACCTGAGCATGGCCCTGGAGGGCCCATCCTTCTCTTCTTTCGTCAGATTCGTCTTGTCAGCAACAACAACATCCATCACCATCGACTTGGTCTTGTATCGAAAAAGGCTCTTGCTCCATGAGGTAATTGGTCCAGGTATCATGGTATGTGTCACTTTTGATCATTATAACCTTTGAATGTATGCATCTGATTCCTTTTATTTCTGACGACTTCTTGGATCTTACTTTGGCCCACTTGACCATGCTTGGGGAGATTGACTGGGTGCCCTAGCAAGCTTGTACCCATAGGTTTTGGTTTTCCACTGGGGGATTTCTAAAGAGCCATCGTCCGCTCCCATCATACCATTACTTTTCCATCTTGTCTCTCGCTCATCTATCCCATTCCCCTTGTCCAAGCATTAGGATGATATGTTTGTGGGGTTGCACCTTATCTTGTGGGAGGAAGGGGCTAAAGGCCCAGAAGGTAAAAATAGTTGGTAAAAGATAAAATCCTAAAAATGAAACCTCGAGATGTTTTTCCCAGGGATCCCCGAGAAGGCAATAAAAAGCCTCTTAGTAAGAAACAAGAGGGACTTGAAAAAATAACAAACAAGACCTAATCAAGAGGATAGGGGGTCTCATCATGAGCCAACCTATTATGTTCATGGGTACCTAACAACATGACATTGCCACCATCTTGTTACCATGCTAGGGCAGTGACCTTTGGTTGCATGGCCAAGGGAAAGGGGGTCTCATCACGAGCCCGCCTTATCACCGCTGTGAAAGTACTTGTGGGTAACACTTTCAGCTCTGGTCACCATGACAAGGTAGTGTCCTCTGGTTAGCCCTTGAATAAAAAGAAAAAAGAAGAAGAAAAATCAAATAAAGAAAAGAATAAAGGCAAAAGGGGCTTGGGAAAATTTGCATCCTTGACGGGTACAACTCGCCTTCTACAAAGGCACCCACAGGTAATATCATGCATCCCTGACTCTCACTCTACCCGTATGTCTGGACATCCCTTAAAACCACTTCACCTCGTTACATGGTTTGGAAGAAATCCCTTGGAAACTTTCCTTTCCTTATGGATACTAGCCCAATAGGGTATCTTGTCCTTTTTCTCCACCTTGTATTGTAGGTTTTTGGAAAGTCTTTGAGCTATTGAATGATATATCAGGGTTTTTATGCATATGTTTGATAATATTAATGATGATATGTGATTGACATTTCTATGATCCCTGTGACTAATGAGCCCATGGAAGGCGTATTTTTTGATGTGCAGGACCATGCTTGATGGATAGGTACCACATGGACTGATACACATGGGGAGATGATTAGTTCAGAACTCCATGGGGTTGAAGATCCCATCAGATGGTTGTTGAGACCCCATCAGGGGCAGAGATAGGATAGTGTTTGACTGAGCTTTTGCATCGGAGAATAAGAATATATTCCATCAGGGGCACTTTGGTTGAGCCAGACCTAGGGGGATTGACCCACTTGCAGTGGAACGGTGGCCCCATATGACCCAGGACTTCACCAGTAGGCTTGTGACATCATCATGAGCATATGGCAGATGGACAGGGTTGTTGGCATGTGTGGCAGTTTGGAAGAGCCCAAGGAGGTCTAACGTTTGGCTTCTGGATGCTGCACTGGCCCCAAAAAAGCCTAACGTCTCCTTTAGGAGAGATTGTCGTCTCACTTTTTTCTCATTTAGGGTTTTAAAAGAAAATTTAATGTAAAAACAATATGATTTTGGTTTAAAGCCTTGTTGGCTAATTTTTGTGACCTAAATTTAATTAAAGGTCATGATATAGTATATATTGAGGAGTTTTATCCTCATTTTGACATAACACACAACTCACTCTCCTAGTGAGATCTGATTTTTGTGCCCTTGTTGGTTATTTCATATTTTGAGTGAGGCACACTTGTTGAAGGAAGTCTTTTCTTGGCATTTTTTGGCATTTCTCTTGAAGGAAGGTTTACAACTAGGGTTTGCAATGCTATTTCATCATGATATGTAAGTGTTTTTTCTGCAAAACTTCTTAATTGAATGGTTGTAGTCTTATATTCTTGCATTTATTA
>ML784891.1:786896-798775 GCA_009831015.1 Picea engelmannii | reverse complement strand
ATTAAAGGTTTATCTTCTTCGTTAAATGAATCATTTTGTACAAATCTTCGCATACGGGTTTATCTAAATGTGATGATTTGCAAATTTTAAGATTGCTGTCATTTTTATGTCTTGTTTGTCCTGTCAATTATATTCAAAGAGAACTGTTGCTTCTTGTTTACAAGAAGCTTGTGGAAAATCCGGTGCGGGTTTCCTCCCATCGAACAGCTGAATCAGATACTTTGCATGGGACAAATTGGAAACCGTTATTACATGTTAGTTTATTAGCGTTATTTAAGTTGTTTAGATAGACATATATAGTTCAGATTTATAGTTAGGATTATTGTTTTAATTGCTCAGCTCAGATAGTTTTCATTTTATTTCTTTCTCATAAAATTATAAAAATAAAAAAAACAATAGTTTTGCTTTCATAGGACCGTTTACAAATGATTTTTGCAGGTTTTCATTTAAAATCTTTAATCTGTAAATATTGTACATTTGTGATTAAGATTTAATTGTGTTGATAGTTGAACATTTAACTAAGTAGAATTTTTGTTTTATGATATCAATTAGTAGACTGTATATATTTATTTCAGATTTGTTTATTAGTTTTCTTTAATTGTTGTTTTCATTTAGATTAGTTCCTTTAGTTAGTTTCCTTTCGTTTTCCTAGGACTTAGATCGGCCAACGAGGCCGCTAAACCTGTCAGGGTGGATCATCCCAAACGGTCTGGGTTATTTAGACAACCCCGGACCAGATCCACTCCTCCAACTGACGAGCATTCATTTTTTCCCATCAACAAATGGCGCTAGAAGGAGGGCTTGAAAATCATTAATGGCACGAGGCGGTCGTAAGACTCCTCCACCACCCAACCGCTCACCTATAGTGACAAGAAGTCATTCAAACGATAACATCGTCCCTCAAATAGAAACCACATCAAACGATGATCTACGGATCACAATTGAACCAGTAACCCCAAATCCTACAGGTGGTGACGTACAAGTGATTGTCTGCCAATCTCTCTTAAGAACACATAGTGCCTTCACCCATTTGAGGCAACCAAATCGACCTTTGGACCAACCGTTAGATTTCTCTGATATCATAGAACAACTTGGAGGCACTAACCTCACTTTAAACCCTACACATCCAATCCTCACTCTTGCTGCAGGAGGATTTGGAATACCACCCTCACCACCTCCATCACCTCCTTCTTCTTCTGGAGAAGACTCCTCTGATGAAGGTAGTTCCCCTTCTCAGCCTTCCACACCTCCTACACCAATGGCCAACCAGAACAATCCTTCCAGACCTTGGCTCGACCAGGATGCTTTAGCCGTACCTGGGCCTCAACATCCCTTACCCAAGCATCCAGAGAAGTGGCTTCCCAAGTTTGACCCTGACTCTAAACAGATCGCCAAAGATCACATTAAAAAGTTTATGTTAGCCATTAGAATCCGTAATGTCGATCATGAAGACGTAGTCTGTAGGTTGTTCCCTTACACTTTCGAGGGCAATGCCTCTACTTGGTACTTTTCCCAGCAACCCCATACCATCGTGTCCTGGGAGAAGTTCGAATCCTGCTTTCTTGAAAAGTTCGGAGACGATAAGTCCCCAGAAGTTCTAGTCATGGAGATTTCTAGTTTAAGAATGAATCCCAAAGAGAAAATCAAAGACTTTAACCAAAGATTCTTAACACTTAAGAAACGAATCCCTACGGATTCGATGCCTGCTGAGAATCTTATCATAGCATACTATACTAAAGCCTTGCATCAAAGTACAACTATTTGGGTAAAACGATCTAAGAAAGTCACATTGTTAGAGGCCTTCGAAGTGGCCAACTAGATTGAAAAAGACATACTTAGTTTAAAAGACACTACTAGCAACGAAACAGAAACTAGTTCATCTTCCAAAAAGAAGATTGAGATCCTCCCTAGACCTTCTCAAAATAAAACACAACCCGAAAGCTTGGATTTAGAAAAATTAACTAAAGTCGTTCAAAAACTATCAAATCAAGTTATAGATTTGAAAAGGACGGCCGAAGAAGCTTCTTCAAGAAAAGGGCCCTACAAACCCCCGTTCAGGAAGCCTTTTCCCACCAATAAACCTAACCCAAATACTGAGGGCTTAAATCTAGAAAGTCTAGAATTTGCGCTTCAAACAATTCTAGAAGCCCAAGATAACTTGATGCCTCCTGAGATTCTTGAGGAGGTAGTTGAACAAGACACAGTTGAAGAAGAAGAATCTTCTCCGAACGTTTTTGGACACTTCTCGGATAGCATTTTTCAAGCTAACTTCGAGACAGTACATCCCTACAATACTAGGAGTAAGACAACAAACAAACCTTCTTCCGAAAACACTATGACTTTTCCCCCAAAGCAATCTAAACCAGCTGAGACTAAACAGTGTCATGTAAACCCCAACTTAGATTATGATTTAGTTGAAGAACTAAAAATGTTAAGGGCTAATATTTATGTTTATGAATTATTAAAATTTCAGTTTTTTCTACAAAAAATGTTACAGAATATCGCAGAGAATAGCGAAAATGGTAATTCAAGCAGTAACAAGGTTGTTAAGAACAAAGTTCCTCAGAAGACTTCCACTAAGAATAATCCTGATCCTCACGATAAAGGAAGCCTTCCTGTAAATAATGTAACAAATGTAGATAAATTAGCTTTAGAGACTATGAGTAAAAAGCCACCAGCTTCCACACTTAGTATTCGCAGAAATGTACCTCCATTTTTGTTAACTTTCAAAATCTTTAATAGAAACGTGCACAATTGTATGGTAGACTCAGGAGCGTCATCTAATGTGATCCCATGGTCTATATGCCAGAAGATTAATGTTGAAGTTGAACCATCCACTTTAAAAATCATCCAACTTGATCGAACTAGTGTCAAAGTCATAGGAGAATTAAGGAATGTGCTTATAAGATTATCGTCTAACCCCAAAGTTCATCAAGTTATTTATATTATTGTTGTGGATATTCCAGAAGTTTATGGTTTGTTTCTAAGCAGAGACTGGTCGGAGCAGTTACATGGCTATTTCACAACAGATTGGTCTCACATGTGGCTTCTCGAGAACGACAAGCCCAACAAGATCAAGGTAAATTGTGAGCGCTACCTTAAGCTCACAGTCACAGATTTGAATGATCCCAATGAACCATTTACACCTTCTGCTGATTCACTCGAAATACAAGGGATGGATACATTTTTTGGCAATTTCATGGATGAGACTTCAGCTATCACCAACCCAGAACAACAGTCCGAGATTGTAGCATATGTGCAGCCAGTAGCTTCTACAAAATGGTCTCATGCACCCGATAAAAATAAAATTTGGTCTCTTTATTTTGACGGGTCAAAGTCCAAAGAAGGAGCAGGTGCAGGATGCGTTATTATTGTTCCAGTAGGTAACAAAACCCTGATTGCATGTAGGTTAGAATTTGAATGTACTAATAACACAGCGGAATATGAGGCTTTATTGCAGGGCCTTAGAAAATCTTTAGATATGAACATTCAAAATCTGACTGACTTTGGCGATTCCGAAATCGTGGTTAGACAGGTAAGAGATTCTATCCACTGTCTGTCTCTGCATCTTAAAAGCTACCAATCCGAGGTATGGAATTTAATGAATAAGTTTTCTTCTTTCAATATAAATTCTATTCCTATATTGAATAATTCTGAAGCTGATCTATTAGCTAACGTAGCTTCCAAACTCTTTCCTGCAGAAGGCTTGTCCCTGAATGCATTCTCCGTCGAACTGTTGTTCAGGCCATCCATTCCCGACAACATCACGAATTGGAGAGTCTTCGACGACGATCAACAGTTTATTATCTTTTTGCATATGGAAGAAACTTTCCAAGGCGCGGTGATTGATGAATGCACTCATGACGACAATTTGCGCAATTTCACGGTAATACCAGATCCGAGAACTCCTGAATCTTCATCGGACATGGTAAATTCGATCCCTAAATCTGTAGTTAGATTAGAGAAATTTTATGATCTTCAAGATAAATTCAAAAAATCGGTCAACTGTAAAACCAATAGTTCCTCGTTATCATATGAAAAAGTAAATTTAGGAACTAATGACAATCCACAGTGCATTAATTTAGGGCTGGGGTGTTCTGAACAAGAAAAAGCCGCATTTATTAAATTGTTTAAGGAATTTAAAGATGTTTTTGCACGGACGTATGATGACCTTAAAACTTTTGACCCTAACATCATACAACACGTCATTCCTATGAAACCCCAAACCTTGCCCTTTCAACAAAAATTAAGAAAAATGCACCCTAAGCTCGAACCGACCGTCAAAAAATAATTAAATAAACTCCTGAATGCTAAGATAATTTTCCCAGTTAGGCACACGCAGTGGGTTTCTAACCTTGTCCCTGTCCAAAAGAAAAGTGGGGAAATCCGACTATGCGTCGATTTCCAGAACCTTAATAGAGCGTCTGATAAAGACAACTACCCTGTCCCACCTATGGAACAGATCCTTCAACAGGTATATGGTTCTGAGAGACTATCCTTATTGGATGGTTTTTCAGGGTATAACCAAGTCCTGATGTCTCCTCCAGACCAACTTAAGACTACCTTATGCACTCCATGGGGCACCTACGCTTACAAAAAAATGCCCTTTGGACTGATTAATGCTGGCGCCACTTTCCAGAGAGTGATGTACATCGATTTCTGAGGATTAATCAATCAATTCGTCGTAGTTTACTTAGATGATGTTACTGTATTTTCAAAAAAAAAAACTGATGATCTAGCTCATTTAAGAGCCGTTCTACAGCGATGTCATAAATACGACATTTCCTTAAATCCTAAAAAATCTATCTTCGCAGTAGAACAAGGTAAACTCTTAGGATTCATTGTGTCAAGCAAAGTGATGATCATCGACCCTGAAAGGATTCAAGTCATCTCGAAACTCCCCCCTCCCTCATCCAAAAAGTCCATGCAGTCTTTCTTAGGCCAGATAAACTTTGTTAGGAGATTCGTCCCCAGTTTCTCCGAAATGGTTAGACCTTTACAAAATTTAATTAAGAAAGACGCACAATATCATTGGGGACCCGTAGAAAATCAAGCTTTCAATTCAAAAAAAAGGCCATAATAGACGCTCCTTCTCTCATGAGCCCCAACTTTTCGCAAGACTTCATGCTCTACACATTTGCTTCTGACCGCTCTTACGCTGCCGTCCTAACTCAAAAGAACGCTGAAAACAATGAAGTACCCATTGCCTTTATGAGCTTCGCTTTCAAAGGTGAGGAACTTAATTACCCAGCAGTAGATCAACAAGCCTACGCTGTTTTTAAAGAAGTCAAGAACTTCCTATCTTATCTTTTGAAATCTAGGACGAAAATTATTGTCCCTTACCCGAATGTCAGGAATCTGTTAGTGCAAAAAGAATTAGGCGAAAAGAGAGAGAACTGGGTCACTTCCCTGCAAGAATATGACATAGAAATCACCCCAGCTCGAATAGTGAGAGGTCAAGGGTTATGCAAGTTAGTTGCTGACTCAGTAGCAGGACAACAAGAGGAAAACGGTATGTCAAACCCAGGACAACACAATCAAAATCAAATCTGTTGTGCACAAAACTCTGTCAGTCCCTGGTATGGCGATATAAAATTCTGTCTTGAACATGGGTCAGCCCCTCGTCACCTGGATCCCACTAAAAGAAGAGCGTTAAGATTAAAATCTGTCTCATTTCATTTGATTAATGGTATTCTATTTCGTCAAAATTTTGATGGAGTACTAATGCGTTGTCTTGAGAAAGATGAAGCAGAAAAGGTATTACTAGAATTGCATGCAGGAGAAGCTGGTGGGAATTTTGGTGGGGACACCACTGCCCATAAAGTTTTGAGGGATGGTTATTACTGGCCCACACTTTTTAGAGATGCCCATTCCTTGTGCCGCAAGTGTATTATTTGTCAAAAAGCATCTGGGCGCATATAGAAACCAACCTTTCCTTTACAACCCGTCTCAGTAGACTCCCATTTTCAGTAGTGGGGTCTTGATATTATAGGTCCAATCAATCCGCCATCCTCACAACAACATAATTTTATCATAAAAACCACATATTACTTCACCAGGTGGTCTGAAGCTGCCGCATTAAGAACTGTGAATATCAGTCAGGTAATTACCTTTTTAAATTCAAATATTATAACTCGTTTTGGTATCCCCGACTGTTTAGTATTCGATAACGCTTCTTATTTTTCGTCTCTTGAGATGACCGAGTTCACTTTATAAAAATAAATTAAATTGAAGTATTCTGCCAGCTATTACCCCCAGGGCAATGGATTGGCAGAATCAACGAATAAGAATCTGATTAAAATCATCAAGAGGACGGTATCTGAGAATCACAAAAAATGGCATAATGCACTGTTAAACACAATCTAGGCTGATAGGGTGACACCAAAGGCTGCTGTAGGTAACTCTCCCTTCTTTCCTGTCTATGGCAGAGAAACAATTCTGCCACCACACATTCTTCTTCCCTCACTACAACTATCACATAAAATACAAGAAGAAGACTGTCCCCCTTTGGAGAACTGAATTAACGCTTTAATGAAACTAGAAGAGGCAAGAGCTCAAGCTAAACGTAAGTTAGATCAACATCAACTAGTGGTCAAAAGCTGGTTTGATTCTAACTCTACCTCTGATAGGAATTTCGAAGTAGGTGACCTTGTCTCGAAATGGGACAAACCACATGAGGGAAAGGGAGAGCACACGAAGTTTCATAACTTATGGCTTGGACCATTTTTAATTGCTGAGAAATTGGGTCCCATCTCTTTCCGATTACAGAGTTGAGAGGGACAACCATATACCTATCTGGTGAATGGCCAAGCTCTAAAAAGATATTTCGCTTGATGACAACCCTTTGTATACTATGTAAATATTTTTCTTTTGTTTGCTTTTATTTTACTGTTTTGGTTTTGATTTTTCCCCTTGTACTTGTCAGTTTTTATTTTTTTGGAAATAGACATACCTGCATTTTGAACTGTTCAGACAAAGAAAAAAAAAATTCTTTCACTTAAATGACTGCTGAAAAATTGTCTAAACATCAATTATAATATACTTCTGAAATTTACATGTGTTGAAAAAACTGTTGTTTGAAAGAAGTTAACTGATTTCGATCGGTGAGTGAAGCCTGTCATGATCATCCATTATCTTATTATGTTGTCCCTGTTCCTTAAGGGAATAACTCAGAAGATGTCTCCCTGCTTTAGAAGGTTGGTTCTGTAAATAAACCATCTCTGGATCTTAATGAAGGACAGTTCTAAAAAATTATGTTGAGGTCTGTAAAAATGAGTTTAAAATATCATAATTTTCAGCGTCACCCTGCTCAATTATATATCTTTAAAAAATTAAATCATAAAAGAGCTGTGGGAAGTGCTTGTAAACCCGTCGGGATGCTGAACAGGTCTGCTGGCAGCGGGTAAATGCATGCATAACGCCAAAACAACTTCGTCGGGGTACTGAACAAGCCCGCTGGCAGCGAAGCAATGTCGGGTACATGAAAATTCGTAAGTATGAGATATCTTGACCTTAAAATGTCCTTTGTCTGATCTTGAACTTCTTGCCAGGATACAGATATCAGAGTGGGTTAAATGGCAACCCTGTCGAGGCTATGGACGCCTGCTGGCAGCAATGGCTCTGTCAACAGTATTGGAGATTTTATTTTTAATATCGTGGCTCGCTTGTCTTAAGACTGTTATCAATTTTCATCCTTTAAGCACTGCTGGAATATTTGATTACTGATGATGTTTAAACAATTTTCTGGTTGTTTTTGAGTTAGAATTATTCTCATTATCATAATCTGAATTTGTTCTTTTGGAAGAGATAACTGCTTCTACCAGTGTGTCGCCATTGTTGGCATCCATTTCGCATTTTTATCCTATGTTTATAAGCTGCCTACACAAGTGTTTTGGAACCCTTGATTCTCATCGCAATCTTTTGGATATAACGACATGATTATCTTGCGCATTTGCACACCTGCCTTTGTTCTCGTTTTCAAGACTGCAAGCATGAAAACTTTGATTTCGAAGACATGTCAATGGCATTAAAATCATCACTGGATTATATGGTTACTCTTGTCTATGTGTTCATTGCATTTCCAATTCAATTATGTCCACATAGTTGGAAAGACACTAAAACCTTTACTCATTTGGCATTTTTTGTTGTTGTTAATATGATTTCATTTTTATGAGACTGTGATGATATTCTAATGATTGTGATTGAGTCCTTGATTCAATGGTGGTTTGATGTTCTATTGCTTTTGATCAAATTCAATGGTTTCATAACAACACATTAACATGGTGATTAGACCCTTAATTCAATGGTTTCATTCAAAGTATACGTTTTATGATTGAATCCTTGGTGCTATATTCGAAACATTGTTTTGATTTTAAAACCATGCAAACACTATTGCTTGTGCAAATATTTGGGTTGACTTACCATAGTTTTCATTAATTGTTTCAATGACATTGCTTTTAACACATCGCAATAGTGATCACCATAGCGCCGTCGATTGTACATTCAATATGAATGTTCTGCATGGATTGTTTCGTTCCACCACACTCGCACACTTAGGCATTAATGCCTGCCTTCTATCCCGGGTTACCTCTGTTGGTTTTTGGGGAAATATCTGAGCATTTGATCCTGCGTATATCCTGTCCCAAACCCCTATACGTTTACCCTGCCCCCTGTATGACTCAGACTCTAAGATTGAACGTTTCCTAGCCGAGGAATACCCTTACTCTCATGGCCTCTGCTCTATGGAACCCTATGACTATGTTTCCAACTTACCTCCGTGCCTCAAGAACGAACCTAAATTCCCGGGAATAAAGCTTCACAGTGAAACCCCTGGTAACTTGAAGGAACCCTCACCTGTAATGCCAAGGCCAAATCAACCACCTTGCACACAATGCAATTCTTGGCTTGAATGTTATTACACAAACGTTCCCATGTTGCAATCTAAGATTAAATTATTAGAGGAACAAGTTACTGTGTTGTCAAAGGAGAACGACAGGCTACAAGCCAACGAGAAGAAGCAAAAGACCACCGGTTCAATTGTCTTCAGAAATGTTGAGGCAACAACAGCTTTTGTCAATTCAAAGTTATCCCGATCGAATCATTTTCCTACTGCCCAAGTATGTATTTCAACATCGATTTTGTTTTATGAGTTGGTTTGAATTAGTATGACCGATTGGATTTGCTTTTTATTAGTTCTATTCGTTTTAATAGATTCAAAACGATTCTGTTTTTTTTGAATTACCAAAAATGATTTCGTGATGAATCATGTACAAAATATTTGTTTGCTAAAATCGGACACAGCTATGTTTTGATTGATACGATTTTGCATTAGTATAACGATTGTGTCGACCTTGAGTTAGTTTGATTATGAAACGATGTTGTATGCCCTCAATTAGCATAGTCGTTTGTATATGCGTTGAAGATTGGTTTGATATAGTTCTGTTAGTTTTGAATTAAAAAAAGATTCTGTTAGTTTTGTTTTTATTCAACAACGATTTTGTTAAGTTCTAAGTCGACATAAACTATTGCGTTTGTATTGAATGAATATGAAAGATTTGCTTGATCGGTTATAGTCTGTTTTGATTGAGATTGATTCAAAAATGATTTCGTTGGTTTCGAATTATCAAAACGATTCTGCCTGCTCCGAATTGGTAATAAAAAGTGTTTGACGGATTGCATATATACCTGTTACCATTCGGTTAATTAAACATGATTTTTGTCTATTTCAAATTGGCGTAAATATTTGGTTACTTATGGCATGAACGATTTGCTTTGTTTTCAATTAGTAATTAAAGATTTGTTCAATAGGTCGAATATATTTCTATTAGTTTTGGATTGATTTAAAACGGTTTTGTTTTCAAATTAGACCATCTACAGAATCGCAAGATTCTGTATCTAGTCTTAAAATTTTGATTTTTGTTAATTTTACAAATAAAACATTATCTAAACTTGTGTATTCTTGTTCACTTTTAGGTGCATACGAGTTTCAAATGGCAAATTGGACATGATGTGGCAGTTTAGAACATGTTTTTTTTTTTGTTTCAAGTTGTTAGTCATAGGTAGAAATAGAGACTTGGGAGATTGTTCCCAGATGTTTTGTAAACTGTTTTTGATAATTCCCACAGGGATGTTTTACCCCATGGCCTTTAAATACTTGTTATTTTTTGTAATGAACCCATCACGGTTGGGAGAACAAGACTTTGGACTTATGAGGATACAAACTGGGATGAAAGTGGATGTTTTGTAACAGCGTTAGCTTTCAATATATCAAACTTTTATTTCAAGTTTTCTTCATATCAGTTTGCAATCAATTATCGACTACTTTAGCTATCATAATTCATTGTAGGTTGATGTGATTTGATTTATGTGTTGTCCATATCTTATGTCTCTTATTTTAAAGTACAAAAATTACTGTGTTTCAATTTAATGAATTAAAGGTTTATCTTCTTCGTTAATTGAATCATTTTGTATAAATCTTCGCATACGGGTTTATCTAAATGTGATGATTTGCAAATTTTAAGATTGCTGTCATTTTTATGTCTTGTTTGTCCTGTCAATTATATTCAAAGAGCACTACTGCTTCTTGTTTACAAGAAGCTTGTGGAAAATCTGGTGCGGGTTTCCTCCCATCGAACAACCGAATCAGATACTTTGCACGGGACAAATTGGAAAGCGTTATTACAGGTTAGTTTATTAGCGTTATTTAAGTAGTTTAGATAGACATATATAGTTCATATTTATAGTTAGGATTATTATTTTAATTGCTCAGCTTAGATAGTTTTCATTTTATTTCTTTCTCATAAAATTATAAAAATAAAAAAACAATAGTTTTTCTATCATAGGACAGTTTACAAATGATTTTTTTAGGTTTTCATTTAAAATCTATAATCTGTATATATTGTACATTTGTGATTAAGATTTAATTGTGTTGATAGATGAACATTTAACTAAGTAGAATTATTGTTTTATGATATCAATTAGTAGACTTTATATTTATTTCAGATTTGTTTATTAGTTTGCTTTAATTGTTGTTTTCATTTAGATTAGTTCCTTTAGTTAGTTTCCTTTCATTTTCCTAGGACTTAGATCGACCAACGAAGCCGCTAAACCTGTCGGGGTGGATCATCCCAAACGACCTGGGTTATTTAGACAACCCTAGACCGGATCCACTCCTCCAGTTGACGAGTGTTCATTTTCACCTGTCAACAGGCCTTTCACTAGGGAAACTAGCCACAATAAGTCAAAAACCATATTTAGTGTTTGTTTTCAAAATAGAAAAATCTATAGCCTCCAGATGTTCTGTGTGTACTAGCTTAGACAATGCATAGGATATACTAGAAAATAACATAAAAACATGAAAATAGAGTAAAATTCTAGAACTGGCATGGAAAAAGACATAGTTGAAGTAGACTAGCAAGCCTGCTAAGTTAGATGCTTGCAACATCTCTTTCCAAGCTTGCTTTGTTGGCATGTGATCCTCCTCAATTAAGATTGGATTGGAGGGCATGCCCCCAATCCTAGATTCCTAAAAAAGTTTTTGTGTTGTCGTTATCACTACCCTTGGGGCCATAAGCTATGATATCGATATCAAAGACTACTTTTAGAATCACTTCAAATTCCCTATCCATCAAATCCAAATTCTGGAGAATGCCTTCTTGGTGGAGGCCTATTTCCTCCGCTGCTTGAGAAATGAAATATTTATTAAACCATTAGATATTTATTAGCTTGGATACTTTTGTGTCTCTAGCTCTAGAGAACCCACAATCATAAATCCAACCCTTGTATTCTTCTTGGTAATTATTTTCCTCTTTTGCTTTACAAAATTATCCAAGTGTGCCACTTCCTTCTTGATTTCAAGGGAAAATCTAGGGTGGAAGTGT
>ML784891.1:724357-747837 GCA_009831015.1 Picea engelmannii | reverse complement strand
CTCTGTTGAGATGAGGTTTTTTTCGCTTCCACTATCAACAATGAAATGCAACAGGGTCCCCTTCACCCACATTTATGAATGGAAGAGGTGCTCCCCCTCTTTAAGATTTGTTGGTTCTTATGGTTGAAATTTTGGGGTTGCGAGAGTAACAGTTGGGTTTGTGTCGATGATCTCTCTTCTCCCATTATTTTATGAATCAGATTCTGAATTAGGGTTTGACTCATTTTCTTTGATATCATCCACCAATGACTGTTTTGAGAAACATTCATCGATGTTTTTCCAAGTGATTTTGTGGAACTCGCACCACTTTCTAGTGTCCTTCTTCATCTTTCCGTGACCCTTATTTTCCTGTGGCTTAGACTAGTTTTTGGGAGGTTGTTTGTTAGGGACCTCTTTATCATACTTTGGTTGTTGTAGATTTTCAGACCCAAACTCTCGTTTGTTCTGGAGCCTAAATTTCTACTCGATTTTTACAACATATCGATAGGTGGTTGCCAACGATCATATGTCTAGAAACTCCATTTCAATTTGGATGTACCTGTGTAGAGTCCCATGGTATTTCATAACTAAATTCCACTTAAAATATTTGATACCCAACTTCGTGCGCAAGGTATGGAAGGTATCGGTGAACTTCGACATTGCTTGGCCTCTCTCTTGATGCAATGTGGTCCATCTCATGCACTGGTCGTCATAGTTACCAACATGATAATATTGTTCCTTGACCGCATCTACAAAAAAATTGAAATTGGGGTCGACCCCATATATTCCAAACTCCTTTGTGGAAATTTTCTCCCAGTAAGTTTCCCACCAATGTTTGACATGGAGGAGAGCCTTAAGGACTACGAATGTGATCTTTTCCCTGTTGAAAAAATTGTTAACAGAGAAATAACCTTCTAGTAGATTTAACCATTTTTCTAGGGCATCTGCATCTATCTGACCTTCAAATATGAGAATATAAAAATTAACCTATACCTTGAAAGGAGAGGTTCCTTCAAAGTGGTTGCTTGATGAAGACATTCCTGATGTTATTGACAGACATTGAAGGATGTGGGAAACATTTTCCATCATTTTGTCCCTCTATTGCATGAGAGCTTGCTTAAGCAACAAATTAATATAATCTTCTTCTTTGTATTTTTTCTTTTCTTCTACCGTGGAGGGTTTCTTGGGTTGATCCAGGTGGATATAGGTGGACACCCACCTTTTCCAAATGGCTCAAAACAATTTTCTGACAATTTTGGCAATTTACTATTTTTAGCAGGTTTTAACTTTCGGGGCCATTTTAATGAAGGTTTTTTGAGATCGAGGTTCTCAATGATAGCCAAAGGAATAATTGAGCCCCGAAAATGAATCTCCTCTACAATACCTTTCCAAATAGCTATCACACGCCTAAAACATAGATCGTATGAAAAAGTTACGACCCTGGGAAGTTGATGTACTCACTTACCCAAACGAGGCCCACATGACTTTTGGCGCTTCATCTCCTAGGGTTAGGTTTTTGGATGTCTAGGGTTTTTTTCATTCCTGCTTATTGTAAAAAGTTCTTCAGAGCCTCATTGTAATAATCTTCTTGCGAATACGAGTAGCAGTCACATCTCTTCTCGGAGATAAGCTGCCACCATTCTAGTGAGTCTTTCACTCTGTATTTTTAAAGTCTCTGTACATTTCTTTCATTAATATAAATCGTGTATTACTGTATATATGTGTTTATGGTTGCACCTCTGACACATTTATATTATATTATTGAATATTTGTGATATCTCTATGCATTTATTTATTATATCTCTGATCTCATTTCATGCTGAAAATCATCCGGATCAACGGTATTAGAGCAGGCTGCTCTTGATCGTTTTTTCAGTGCATGTCCCCGACGAGGTCCGATTATAGCAAGTTGGGTCTTGAGCTTGTATTTCTTGAATACAATCACTCTCGTGCACCCAATAAACCCTCAATGGCGGAAGAAAAGAAAAATGACGGAGCAAACAATCCTATCAATCTGTTGCTTGAGCAAGCTCTCACGCGACAGAGGGACGAAATGATGGAGAATTTTTACCACATCCTTTAGTGCCCGCCGATAGCATTAGGCACATCTTCATCAAGTGGCCACTTTGGAGGCACCTCGCCTTTCAATGTACAAGTTAATTTTGATATTCCTGTATTTGAAGGATAGATAGATGCAGAAACCCTAGAAAAATGGTTAACTCTGCTAGAAGGTTATTTCTCTGTTCACACTTTTTCCAACAAAGAAAATATCACCTTTTCACTCCTTAAAGCTCTCCCTCATGTCAAACATTGGTGGGAAACTTACTGGGAGAAAATTTCCACAGAGGAGTCTGGAATATATGGGGTCGATCCCACTTGGGATTTTTTTGTGGATGCGGTAAAAGAATAGTATTGCCCTGTTGACAACTATGAGGACCAGTACATGAGATGAACCACACTGTGGCAAGAGAGGGGCCAAGCAGTTCCAGAGTTCACCAATACCTTCCATACCTTGCGCACCAAGTTGGGTATCAAAGACTTCGAGCGACATTTGGTTCTGAAATACCGTGGGGCTCTACACAGATACATCTAGACTGAAATGGATTTTCTGGACATCTCATCACTTGGTGTTGCTTATCGATGTGCTGTTAAAATTGAGCATAAATTTAAGCACCAGAACAAATGGGAATTCGGGTCTGCAAATCCGCAAAAACCAAAGTATGACAAAGATGGCCCTAACAAAAAGTCTCCCGAAAACAAGTCCAAGACACAAGAAAAGAAGGGTCACGGGAAGACAAAGAAGGACATCAGAAAATGTTGTGATTTCCAAAAAAGCCCTTGGAACAACACCAATGAATGTCGTTCAAAAGAGTTATTGGTGGCCGAGATCAAATACAAGGAGCCGAACCTTGATTTAGAATCTGATTATGAAAATACTGGTAAAGGATAGATCATTGACACAGACCCCACTGCTATTGTCGCGATCACAACAATTCAAGCAAAAGAACCAATAGATCCTGAAGAGGGGGAGCGCCTTTTTCATTCACATATGTGGGTGAAGGGGGCCCTGTTGCATTTTATTGTTGATAGAGGAAGCCAAAAAAACCTCATCTCAGCATAGGTCGTCAAACAGTTGGGATTGTCGAAGACACGACACTCGCAACCATACAACATCAGGTGGCCTCGGCAAGGACGAGACCTCCGTGTCAGCCAACAATGTCGATTGTCATACAGCCTCCAACCCTTCAAGGATGAGGTATTATGTGATGTTGCCCCACTTGATGTCTGTGATGTTCTCTTGGGCCAACCATATATGTGGAGACGCCATGTTGTTTATGAGTCTCAACTGCGTAGTGTCATTGTTACTTTGGGGGGTCATCTCTACAGAATACCAGAGGTAGTTCCAACTATTGTTCCACCTAAAATGTGTCGCAAGGTAGTATCTCATACTGCAAAATTCAACTTCTTCACAATCTGTTCAAAAGGGGAACAGAAGGACACTGCAACCACTATAGCCTTTCCCCAGGTACCCTCTATCCAACAGAAGCAGGTCAAAAAGGCTGCAACAAAGTGAAAAGATTCATTCTGCACATTTTCCTCTCATGTATCTCAACTTTTTGAACAACCTCAACCTCAACAGGTTCGTGACATATTTCCACAAACTGAGCATCGCGACATCTCTAGCAAGACAAGCAGCTCACCAAGATGCAGATTCAACAAACACTTTTCCATCTCCCCTGGGAACTCAATGCAATGGATACCATTGCTTCCTAAGGAGGGATGATTGATCCAAGTGGATATCGGTGGCCACCCTCCTTTTCCATATGGCTCAAAACAATTTTCTGGCAATTTTGACAATTTACTATTTTTAGCAGGTTTTAACTTCCGGGGCCATTTTGAGGGCCCAAATGAAGGTTTTTCGAGATAGAGGTTCTCAAGTATAGTTGAAGGCATGTTTGAGCCCCCAAAACGAATCTTCTTGATGATACCTTTCCAATGAGCTATCACACGCCTAAAACAAAGATCGTATGCAAAAGTTACGACCCCGAGAAGTTGATGTACTCACTTACCTAAACGGGGCCCACATGACTTTTGGCGCTTCATCTCCTAGGGTTAGGTTTTTGGATGTCTAGGGTTTTTGGCATTCCTGCTTATTGTAAAAAGGCCTTCAAAGCCTCATTGTAATCATCTTCTTGCGAATGCGAGTAGCTGTCACATCTCTTCTTAGTGATAAGCTGCCACCATTCTAGCGAGTCTTTCACTCTGCATTTTTACAGTCTCTGTACATTTATTTCATTAATAGAAATCATGTATTACTGTATATCTGTGTTTATGGTTGCATCTCTGATACATTTATGTTATATTATTGAATATCTGCAATATATCTATGCATTTCTTTATTATATCTCCGATCTCATTTCATGTTGAAAATAATCCGGATCATGGGTGTGCGAGAGAAATTTTCCTCAAGAGAGACAAGCTCGAGACCCAACTTTCTATACTTGGACCTCGTTGAGGACATGCATTGAAAAACAATCAAGAGCAACCTGCTCTGATACCACTGATCCAGATTATTTTCAGCACTAAATGAGGGTGGAGATATAACAAAGAAATATACAGATATATTTCAAAAGATCCAATAATATAACAGATATATAACAAGAGGCACATATATACAGTAATACACAATTTCTATTAATTAGTGAAATGGTCAAAACTGTAGAAATAGAGAGTGAAAGACTCGCTAGAATGGTGGAAACTTATCTCCAAGAAGATATGTGAAGGCTACTCACAATTGAAAGAAGATGATTGTTACAATGAGGCTCTAAAGGCATTTTTAACATAAATAATATCCAAAACCCTAACCTTGGAATATGAAAAACCAACAATTTTGTGGACCCCGTTTTGGTTAGTTTGGTGTATCAACTTCCCGGGGGCGTAACTTTGGCATAAGATCTCCGTTTGGGGTGCACGATAGCTCGTTGGAAAGGTATCATCGAGGAGATTCATTTTAGGGTATAAATTAGTGCCTTTATGTATCATTAAGGTGCCTGATTGTGAAAACACATTGTATATACCCTCAAAGTGGCCCCAAAAGTTTAGGACTCGATAAAATCCTAAAAATAGTAAGTGGCCAAAAAACTAATTTGAGCCAGTTGGAATAGGTGGGTGGACACCGATATCCACCTGGATTAATCCTCCCTCCTTAGGAAGCAATTTTCTCCATTGTGTTGAGTTCCTGAGGGAGAGGGGGAAGCGTTTATTGAATCTGAACACTGGTGAGTTGCTTGCCTTGCTGGAGAAGTTGCATTTCTTGGCATATGGAAGGTTGTTGAGAACCTGATGTTGGAAGGGTTGGAACTTTCAAACCAATATGGATACATGAGATGACTATGCGTAGAAGGAATCTTTATGCTTTTGTTCAATCTTATCGACCTGCTTCTGCTAGATAGAAGGTCTTGGAGTGAGGCTGCAATGGTTGCAGTGTCCTTTTGTTCACCTTTTGAACAGATTGTAAAGAAGCTGAATTTTGTAGTATGAGATACTACCTTGTGGCACTGTTTAGTTGGGATGATAGTTGGAACTACCTATGGTATCCTATAGAGATGATCCCTTAGAGTAAAAATGACACTACGAGATCGAGACTCATAAATAGCATAACGCTTCCACATATATGGTTGGCCTAAAAGAACATCACATAAATCCAGTGGGGCAACATCACATAATACCTCATTCTTGAAGGGTTGGATGCCATATGAAAATTGACACTGTTGGATGACACAAAGATCTTGTCCCTGGCGAAGCCACCCGATGTTGTATGGATACAGGTGCGGTGTTGTCGACAATCCCAATTGTTTGATGACCTCTGCTGAGATGATGTTTTTTCTGGATTCCGCTATCAAAAATGAAATGAAACAGGGTCCCTTTCACCCACATCTGTGAATGGAATAGGAAATCCCCCTCTTCAATATCTATTGGTTCTTCTGGTTGAATTGTTGCGGTCACGACAATAGAAGTTGGGTCTGCATTGATAATATCTCTTCTCCCATTATTTTCTGAATCAGATTTTGAATGGGTTCAACTCCTTTTCTTTGATCTCAACCACCAATGAATGTTTTGAGAGACATTTATCGGTGTTGTTCTAGGGGATTTTGTGGAACTCGCACCACTTTCTAGTGTCCTTATTCATCTTTTTGTGACCCTTCTTTTCTTGTGTCTTAGACTAGTTTTCAGGAGGTTGTTTGTTAGGGCCATCTTTATCATACATTAGTTTTTGCGGATTTGCAGACTTGAACTCCCATTTGTTCTGGTGCCTAAATTTTTTCTCAATTTTGACAACATATCGATAGGAAGCTCCCAACGATGAGATGTCCAAAAACTCCATTTGACTTTGGATGTACCTGTGTAGAGCCCCACTGTATTTTAGAACCAAATGCTGCTCAAAATATTTGATACCCAACTTGGTGCACAAGGTATGGAAGGTATTGGTGAACTCTGAAACTACTTGGCCCCTCTCTTGATGCAGTGTGGTCCATCTCATGTATTGGTTGTCATAGTTACCAATAGAGTAATATTATTCCTTGACCACATCCACACAAAAAACCCAAGTGGGATCGACCCCATATATTCTAGACTCCTCTGCGGAAAGTTTCTCCAAGTAAGTTTCCCACCAATGTTTGACATGGGGGAGAGCCTTAAGGAGTGCGAAGGTGATAGTTTCCCCGTCAGAAAATTTGTGAACATAGAAATAACCTTCTAGCATATTTAACCATTTTTCTAGGGCATCTGCATCTATCTGACCTTCAAATACGAGAATATCAAAATTAACCTCTACCTTGAAAGGAGAGGTGCCTCCAAAGTGGTCTCTTGATGAAAATGTGCCTGATTTTATTGAAAGACATTGAAGGATGTGGGAAAAATTCTCCATCATTTCGTCCCTCTATCGCGTGAGAGCTTTCTCAAGAAACAAATTAATAGAATCTTCTTCTTTGATGTTTTTCTTTTCTTCCAACATGGAGGGTTTCTTGGGCGTGCGAGATCGATTTCCCTCAAGAGAGATAAGCTTGAGACCCAACTTTCTATACTTAGACCTCATCGGGGACATGCACTAAAGAAATATCAAGAGCAACCTGCTCTAATACCACTGATCCAGATTATTTTCGGTATGAAATGAGAGTGGATATATAAAACAAAAATATACAGAGATATTGCAAGAGAACCAATAATATAACAGATATATAACAAGAGACACATATATACAGTAATACACAATTTCTATTAATGAGTGAAATGTACAAAACTGTATACATACATAGTGAAAGACTTGTTGGAATGGTGGAAGCTAATCTACGAGAAAATATGTGATGACTACTCACACTCACAAGAAGATGATTGTTACAATGAGGCTCTAAAGGCCTTTTTAACATAAATAAATCCAAAACCCTAACCCCAGAAGATGAAAATCCAAAACCATAACCTCAAAAGATGAAAATCCAACAGTTTTGTGGACCTCGTTTTGGGTAGTTTGGTGTATCAAATTCCTGGGGGCGTAACTTTGGCATACGATCTCCATTTGGGGTGCACGGCAGTGTTAAATTTTTATTTTTGTTATTGTATTCTTTCCAAATTACATGATAATTCAATGCATTTCTAAAACAACAACATAAAGAAGATCATCGAAAGAAACACAATCACAAGGTACGCAACATTTTATCCTGGGAAACCTTAATGGGGGAGAAAACCCAACAAAAACTTCCAAAATAATAGATTGCCAATATAATTCCAAGACTAAGACCAAAACACCAAGAATAAACTATGACTGATTATGCACCTCTCTTCTCCTTCCTCCTATGACTGCAACTTCCTTCAAGATATGCACACTAGATGAGTGAGTGTGAGTGTGTGTAAGTGAGACATCGTCCTCACATATAAATACTAGTTGAGGAGGCACTAGGGTTATGTCTCTTCACATGGTAGGGCCGACTTCTTCTGGAAGTGGTTAAAACCACTTTATAAACACTAGAGGCTAACTTTACAGATACCACCATATAAATATGGTTTGAACAATCCACAAAAGGGTAGTCTACTAACATAACCCAATACAACATCATCAAAAGAAGGAGATGGAAACATCATAATCAACATCTGGAACACTAACTGGAATATCTATAAATCATCAGAAGTTTTTCTCATCATCAATATCATCATTGTTTACATCATGGAGTTGGAGTAACATCATCATCATCATGATCAAGATAAAAAATCAACATCAATAGCATGAAGCTATAACAACATCATCAACAACACGAGGCTAAAAGAACATCATCAACAACATGAGGCTGGAACAACATCATCAACAAAATGAAGCTAAAACAACATCATCATCAACAACACAAAGCTGAAACAACATCATCATCAACAACACGAAGCTAACAAAAAATCATCAACACATGGAAACATAATGAGGTAGGTGCATCAACAACAACATTTGTGGTACTTTGATGGACCGTCCTTACTAGACCTTCAAGATTTTCCCAGGAATCATAAGATTCCCTAGGATATAAAATCCTAACAAGCTGCCATGTGGTACTCTGAAAGGCTGTCCTTACCGGACCTTCGAGATCTACCCAGTAATCATAAGATTCCTTAAGATATAAAATACTAACATAGGTACTGCTATTGATCACAACTGGCATATACATGCATAGGTACTCTAACAGACCGTCCTTACCGAAACTTCGAAATCTGCCCAGGAATGATCAATCCCATAGGATATAAAATCCTAATGAAGCTACCTTTTGTTGGTCAGGATACCATAGTATCATCAACATCACTCCCCCTTTCAAGGGAGGTCCTTTCGAACAACACCAAGCTTGTCTCAGAAGTACTCAAACTTCACATGAGACAAAGGCTTGGTTAACACATCTGCAACTTGCTCATCTGTGCCAACATATTGGAGCTTTACAACTCCTCTCTACACCATATCATGAATGTAGTGATACCAGATCTCTATGTGCTTCAACTTATCATGGAACACTGGGTTCTTCGTAATCTTTATACAACTCTAGTTATCACATAGAATCATGGTCCCTTCCATCTCTAGATCAAACAGACCCATCAACAACTTCCAAATCCATATGGATTCACAACTGGTGGAATATGCTGCAATGTAATCCACTTTTGTCGTGCTAACGACAATGTTGGATTTCTTCCTGCTTTTCCATGAAGTCATGGCTGAACCCAAACTAAAACAACACCCTGAAGTGTTCTTCCTGTCTGAAGCACTTCTAGCCCAATATGGATTAGTATAACCATACAGTCTGAAGTCATGATCTCCAGTATAATAGAGACCATAGTCCAACGTACCCTTAAGGTATCTCATCACATGCTTTGAAGTTACAAGGTGAACATGTCTAGGCTCCACCAGATACTGACTCAAGGTGTTCACAACAAAGCATATATATGACTTGGCATTCATCAGATACATCAACGATCCAATAATTTGTCTGTATAGTGTAGCATCAACCAACTATGACGAAGTATCAACTAGGAGATTCAAATTCATTTCCATGGGTGTGTTCATGGATTTACATTCCAACATGTCAAATCTCTTTAGTATTTCTACTGCATACTTCCCTTGGTTAAGGAATATCTTCTCTGGGCTCTGCCAAACTTCAATACCTAAGAAATAATTCATCAGGCCAAGGTGTTTCATCTCAAACTTTGCAACGAGCTTCTTCTTACAATCTTTGATGAGCTTTTCTTTTCCAGTCAATATTAAATCATCCACATATAGTAGCAATATAACTGACTCATCATTCATAACCTTGCAGTAAAGGTTAGTATCAACTTTACTTTTGAGAAATCCCAAGCTCATTAGGAAACTTTCAATTATGCCATACCAAGCTCTAGGAGATTTCTTCAACCCGTACTGAGATTTCTTCAACCTGCAGACATGAGTCTTCCTGTCCCGTACTTTGAACCAAATTTTCAAATCACATTGTACCAACCTGGTACACTTTCTCAACTGCAACTCAATTTGTATAATCATGTGTTGGTTCTATGTGATTTCTACAAAGCACTATCTATCTCACTTCCCGAGAGTATGTTCTCTACTCTCTCTGCAATGGTTCCTCTGGAATCAAGACTCTGCACCTGCAACTGTTATTTCTAAAGTTGAGAATGACTGTTCTATTCTCACTGTAGTTGCTACATTCTGAGAGTAGCTCCTCTATTATATCATGGAAACAACTTCATCTTAGAGTGGATCAATAACTGATACTGAAGGTACATTTTCCTCTTTCATGGAGGTAAATCAATCTCAAATACAAGGACTACTCCACCTAAATCTCATACTGTATCATAATCATGGTTTGTATGGTTGTCTTCAAGAATACTGGAACTATTCCTTACATTACTAGAGCAAGTGTCTCTTCATAGTCTTCTCCCTCTTGCTGGGAGAATCCTCTGGACACAAATCATGCTATGTAAATATTTATATTGTTATCTACAACATGATTTATCTGCTATATCAATCTTGGAAGTCACCACTGACTTCCTTTCTAGTCTCAAGGAAAAATCCATATCTCAGTCCTTCTGACTGGCTTCTTTATCTGTCATTGAAACAAGGGAATTTTCCTAGGAGATTTCATGTCTTCTAGAGGTCTATGAATCTATGATAGAGTCTTCTCAACTCATGGCATTTGTCTGCCAGTCCTATAAGATGTCTCCTTTTGCCATATGATCCTCTTTAAGATTAGTCTCACTCTGAGTCTACAAAGACTTCATAGTCTCTACAGGATATTATTGTTGTTGAGTACCAAGTCTTAATATGAAAAGTTGAGTCAGACTTCAAACGAATTATGCTTCCTGTCAATGTGACTTCATTATTGACCAAGTCTACTTTGAGTTCTATTCTAATGTTAGGTCATCTTTGGAACCTTATGATCCTTACAATCAATCTCCAATATAGCTTCTTGTTCATATTCTTTGGTACATGAATGTATACATTCATGTATACACCTTGGATAGTCTCCTCCATGTCTCATTTAATATGTTTCCTCCTGCAACCATAACTATATCTTCCTCAGGTTTATCACCTGTGACCTGGAAGGAACAAGAACAACAAGGGAGAAACCACAAACATGAATAATACTCTTTATAATAATAATAAAACAATAGAAAGAAAAATCGTCACACTAACTCTATATATATCACTTGTGACCTACCTAAAACAAGGGTAAAAGGTAAGAAATACAATAATAATAAATGGGAGAAACACTCTTCTAGTGTTGTGATCAATCATTCCTCCATGGTAACCTGGAACCAAAACAAGAAGTTTCTCCTAGAGGAGATTTTAGTTATATCTGGTAAGTGATTGCAATAAGGATTTATCTCAATAATGCTCACACACTATCAAGTATAAAACTTTTTAAAGATTGTTATCTTAACTATAGTGTTTACTTGTAATGAGGTAGTTATCAAACTTGACATGTGAAAATTTGAATCTTATCAACTTAATCAATCAAACTTGAAACCTAGAGTCTTGTCCTCAAGAATGAGTGTTTTTTTTTTTTTTTTCTAGTCTCCTTCGCTCAAGATGACAAGTATTCTCTTCAACATGTCCTCTGTACTGAGATAATATGATTTCTTGACATAAATCTAAGTTAGAGAATAAACTCTATAATATCAACTTTAATCAATCTAATACCTTGACTTTAATTTTGATGAATGGTTAATATGATGGCCATAACAAATAGATGCATATCAAAATAATCGAACCTGGGGTGCATTATTCCTCTGAATGTGTTGGATCTGAGATCCTTCTGGATCTATGATTTTTATTTAGATAAAATATCCATTCTCCTGCAAATACCTTTTAAAACTAACATTTTAAACATATGTAATTACATACCTCTAACAATATCAATAGGTAGTGGCACCATCCAACAACAATGATAATAAATAACAAACCTTTAAAAAATCAAAGGTGCTGCAATTGGTGCAAAGAAATTGGCGTGAAGGAACTAGTATTGGAACTACAACTTAGGGTTTTATGGGGAAACCCTAATTTCTAAAAATTCAAATTTTTGAATTTTGATCTAGGGACTAGATGCGCTGGGATGAGGTGAGTTTGTTGGAGTTGACTATTTCAGAAAATTCCAAGTTTTACCCCTTGGAACTTGACCTGCGCAATTATGGACTGGTACTTATGGTACTGGTTCTGGTTTCCTGCTTTTATTGTTTTCCCGTACCAGCCAAAACTAGGGTTTGACTTTCCAGAAAATCTGGCCACTGGAAAAGTTCGGTCAAGCTGCCAAAATATGCACTAGGGAAAGGCTCACTTCCCAAGATAGTTTTTGGTCAAAATTCCTCTTCAGTAGAAAGCCCTAATTTCCTTGTATGACAACAGTGACATTTTTTGGATACCCAGTGAAAGGTGCTCTATTCAGTCAAGCTTTGATACCATGTTAAGTTTTTATTATTGTTATTAGATTCTTTCCAAATTACATGAGCATTCAATGCATTTCCAAAACAACAACATAAAGAGTATCACTGAAAGAAACACAATCACAAGGTACACAACATTTTATCCCGGGAAACCCTCATGGGGGAGAAAACTGAGCAAAAACTTCCTCAATAATAGATTGTCGATACAATGCCAAGACTAAGACCGAAACACCAAGAATAAACTAAGACTGAGCATGCACCTCTCTTCTCATTCCTCCTGCAACTGTAACTACCTTCAATATATGTGCACTAGAGGAGTGAGTGTGAGTGTGTGTAAGTGAGGCTTCTTCCTCACATATAAATACTAGTTGAGGAGTTGCTAATGTTATGTCTCTTCACATGGTAGGGCCAACTTCTTTTAGAAGTGGTTAAAACCACTTTATAAACACTAGGGGATGACTTTACAAATACCACCATATAAATATGGTTTGACCAATCCACAAAAGGGGATTTGATCTTATACAAGACTCGACATGATCAATCCACAAAAGGGGATTTGATCTTATACAAGACTAGACATGATCAATCCACAAAAGGGGATTTGATCTATAAGATAATAACTAAAATTTAATTAGAATATTCTTTGAAGTTACAATATTTCAATAGATAGATTGTTGGAAAGGTATTGATGAGGAGCTTCATTTTGTTGGCTCAATAAGAGCCTTGGGTTGTCATTGAGGTTACTGATCTTGAAAAAGAATCGTTTAGACCCTCAAAGTGGCCCTAGAAGTTTAGGATGCGATAAATTGCTAAAACTAGTAAGTGGCGAAAAAATTGTTTTGAGCCAGTTGGAATAGGTGGTTGGCCACCGATATCCACCTGGACCAATGCTTAATTATCTAGTTTTTCTTATGGGTTTTTCTTGTATATTGTTGCATGTTTATATTGTTTTTATTCTGCATAATGTTGTTCATGTGTAGAGCATATCAGTGATTAAAATGGTATCAAAGTTGGAATTTTTATGTGGCATTTCCTAGCTTGGTGGTTGGGGATGCTACAAGACTCTTTTTAGGGTTCTCAACAAACCATAGTTTCAGATAAATTTAAGAATTCTAAAAGCCATTAGAAGATACACAAAGATTACAAAATAAAAAAACCATTTAGGGGAAGATGTAGACAAAAATATTGTATTGCATATTCAGAGTACCATTACAAAAAATTAGAACCAGATACTCCATTTCCATAAAGTTCATCAAATTCCACAAAAATCCACACAAAAAATGAATACAATGAAGTTTAGGTGTAGTTTCAAACCAATTTTTAAATTTTTAAATTTTTAAAATCCATTACAACGTTGGAAAAATTTAACAAGGCAAAAACCAAACACGAATCTCCATGATGGTTACCAGCATAAATCTCTACTGCCAACATGATTATTACAGAACCAAAACATAAGACCACTTGTACACAAAACTAAACCCTAACCCATCATCATAATCATGCTTATCTCCTCCAACTACCACCATAGCACTGCCACCAATAGGCACCCTTGGTTTAGATTATTTAGATAGTCCTATGGATTTAATAGAATGAGATAAATGAAAAAAACACGCCTCTTTGGTTAAAAAGAAGAAGATTCTTGGAAACCAAATTTAAGAAATTTCAAAGGAGGGAAAATGTATGGACAAATTTTGAATATGCAAGTTGATAGAAAAGGAATTTCTCAGCATTTCAACCAAATATTAACATTGATCACACAAATCACACTCTATTCTTATTATTTCAAACTTGAAACAGTAAAAAACTACAAACCTGGATACTGAAAGTCATTGCTTTAGAATAATGGCTGGTAAAATTTGTTTTGTGTTTTTTCCCTTTGTCTGTAACCCTGCATGGAATTTGCTTTTTGTTTTGTCTTTGAATAGTCCCATGACAGATGCATTAATCTACAAGTATGGATACACTAATCTCCCAACCCAATTTCCACCACAGAAACTGTGACTATGAAAAAACTATAATCAAGATTCATAACCTGAAATTTAATCTAAATTTTCATGTAGGAAAATTCACATTCAAAGTGTCTTAGCTTATCATACTATAGTATACCCACTTTAAATTTTATCACAAATCAATAGGAGAGAAGCCAACACCTTAGAGGTGAAGACTGGACACCATTGTTGCCATTTCCATGGACATCATCGTAGTTAGCTCTCTACAGAATGTGAGCAACGACAAATATTTTATTTCTATATCTAGTTTTAAGCACTATAGGTTCTCTCACACATGTATGATTAGGTTATTATTGAATGACCATTTTCAAAATCTTCTTTCAATCCACAATTTGGGATTCGACAACACACTTCCTTTTTTATTATTTGTTATATGCATGACAATTATGCACAAACTGAACGATTACGCACATACCACTACGTTTTATCACTTCAAGGGTTTGGGGTCACCCAATGACCTCGAAAATACGATATTTTAATACCCTTGCGTAACACAATATTTTCCCCTTTACGTCCATTAAATCTGAATCATGATGGAACAAGTGGAACCACTGAAGGTGCAATAGTGATTGCATGAACCCACATGTGATTCGTGACTTGATACTTGGGAATCAGGGTCGTGATTCACGAGTTTGACCAAATGACATGACAGATCCTTTAAAATTCTTCCCTTCATATGAAATTTTAAAGTTTACTTTCCATTTCCCGAAAAATTAGAAGAAACAAATTTATAAACAATTTTTTTTACAGGTATATTTTTAATCGTACTTCTGGGACATGTTAGAAGGCCTTTGATGGGATGTGACATGTTCAATTTTGATCCCTGGTGGCATTTCCAAATTTTTAATCAGACACCTATGCTATTTTTATTCCCTAACACATGTTCTCTTTTTAGTCCCTGTTGTGGGAACCAAGGAATAATTTTTTTTTATAATACATGGAAGTGAATTGAAAGGCCTGATTGTGAAACAAATTGTTAAAGGATCAATGAAAGTATAGATTGCAAAGATAAAAAATTAAATATTAATTAATATATAAGGTCAAATCATTTGTGTAACTCCTTGGATGGGTACTTAAATTGTTATGAACGTTGTGTGTCCTGTGTAGGGAGATGCCTCAAATACTGACGCAACAATTGGATGGCTCTCATGCTATGGAAGATGGTGGATATTTACTTCATTTGGGCCAAAATGTCATGTTGTTTAATGGAGATGATCTGGTGGATTGTGAGTCTGAGAGATCTCACAAGTTGGAAGCTCAACTCATGCCCTAGAATTATGGTGCTCTTCATGCCCAGGAAGCGTAATGAGAACCCAATACATTTGTAGGTGATGGGTTTTATACTCCAATGCAGATAAATGACAAGGAGAAGGCCATGATTGTTGCTTTTTTCTATATTTTCTCCCTAAAGTGGTTTGGATTCCTTCTCATCAAGATTATCTCTGGCTCTCTGGATTCTCTATCTTGCCTTCTCATGTCTCCATGAAATTAGAAGCCCCGTCCCTCTTCAGCTGGTTCGTCACATGTTTCCAAGGAAGTTTTCACTATTGTGGATGTTTATCATTATTTTATGCTTGAGGAAAACTAGGCAACCATGCCTACGTTGGAAGTCGAGGTCAGGTTGGTCAAGGAATTTAAGGAAGATGAGGAAGTTGAGAAATAAGTGGGAGGATTAATCCTAGATCTAGGCTACACCAGAACTCGAAACTCCAAGTTTTGTAGGACTTTGGAACTCTATTGGAACACCAAAAAAATGGTGGCTCTAGACATGTTTCCTAAAGATGAAGAATTTCTCTATTTTAAGCATCGCATGGAGACTCTCGAGGAGGAAAATGCTTATCATCTATCAGTGGTGACCTGGATTACTAAACCCCATGGGGTCTCCTTTCAACCTCTTGCTGAGAGTTGACTGTGGGAAGATTCCTCTACTTCCACTGCTCACCTGGATGTCGCGGATCCACCTTTCTTTGAGGTTCCTCGTACTAAGGAATAACATGCTTTAAATTTTTTTAGTTTATTTATGTTCCAAGTTTTAAATGTTCAAGTCATAGGCAGTTTTAGCAGTCTTGCTAGAAATAGTTGGTCACACAAACTTTAGGTTTTAAGATAGATTATTCTTTTTTTAGCCTAGTTTCCCCTATGGGGCAGGCAATTTTGCTTGCTCTTTTTTATTCCAAAGGACTATCATGGATTTCTTGGCATTTGAAATAGTTTAGGAATTTATATACATCCTATTCATATTAATATAGGTTTCTCTTACTTACAAAAAATCAATCATTTGTATAACAATAAAGTGACATCATTTTATATGAACATAATATATTTGACATAGATAACTTTGCATATGTTATAAGAAACTATGTATTTGATGTTCTTCAAATCTTGTTTGACTTATTTCAAAGACAAATCAAAATAATTAAGGGATGGAACAATATATCATTTCAAAATCTGTTTGAGTAAACAAAATGATTAATCAATATTATCTTATAATATTAAAATGAATTTCATATTTAATCATTGATGGAAATGCATGATGTTAATGTTTGAAATGTTTATTTCGAATAAATATTAAAATCACTTGAACGACTATATTGCAGGGAATGAGGGATCTGGATAGACATAAACAATTGTTGTTTATGTGTCTCATATTGAAAAATAAATTTTTAACATGGGATGTCCTCCAAAAAATAAATCGAGCAAGTCCAAGTATTTACTTACTTTGTAGGTGTAGTGAGGAAAACACCTCACATTTGTTCTTGCATTGAAGTTTCTCTAAGAAAATTTGGGTTGAGTTTGGGTATTCACAAGAGAGAGGAATAAAGGGAGGGGAGGGGGGGTATTCTACATGCTTAATAATCCCAAGTCACCTTTCTAAATCATTTTTGTAAGGAACCATTTATTTCCTCCTTTGACTTATTAAAACCAATCATTGAATGCATGTTAAGAGGTTGGTGGAAGTGTCATCTCCTCTAGTGGTTGAAACATGGGTTGAGTACAATAATTTTGGGAAATGGTGAGAACCAAACATGCATGAGAGAAAAGAGAAAGGAAATTCAAGTGGAGGGGGAGAGCTGATTTTTTTAGGAAGAGGAAGGGAGGAAAAACATAGTTTAGACGTTGGAACAAGAAACAACCGTACTACATGTAAAAAAAATAATGAGAGAACTAGAAATTAGGTTGAGAAATTGATCCAGGAGGATATCGGTGGCCACCTACCTTTTCCAACTGGCTCAAAACAATTTTGGAAAACAATTTTGGAAACTTACTATTTTTAGCAGTTTTTCGGTTCCTAAACTTCGAGGGCCATTTTGAGGGCCTAAACAACTTTTTTTTCGAGATCAGGCACCTAAATAATAGTCAAAGGCTCTAATTGACCCCCCCCTAAATGAATCTCCCCATCAATACCTTTCCAATGATCTATCATGTGCCCTAAACATAGATCATATGCAAAAGTTACGACCCCAGGAATTTGATGTACTAACTTACCCTAACGGGGCCCACATCACTTTTGGCACTTCATCTCCTAGGGTTAGGTTTTTGTATGCCTAGAGTTTTAGAATTCATATTTATTGTAAAAATTCCTTCAGAGCCTCATTGTACTCATCTTCTTGTAAATGAGTGTAGTTGTCACATCTCTTCTCAGAGATAAGCTGCCACCATTCTAGCAAGCTTGTTTTCAGTCTGCATTTTACAGTTTTCAACATATTTCTTATTTAATAAAAGTCAAGTTTTATTGTATCTTTTCTATTGTTCACTGTGTCTCTGTGTTAATATTATAAATCTGTGGTTTCCTTTTGTTCTGCTGATAAATCCTAATCAGTGGTATCAGAGCAGTCTTCTCCTTGTCATTTTTTTAATGCATGTCATCGATGCGGTCAGGGTATAGAGAGTGGGTCTCAAGATTTTTTATCGTGAGGAAAACTAATCTCGCATGCACAATAAACCATCCATGGAAAGTGAAAATAAATATGGTGGGACATGAGATTCTTTCAAAAAAAATCTCGAGGAAGCCCTTGAGAAATAGAGGAACGAGATGATGGACAACTTTGCACAAATCCTTCAATAGTTTATGAAAAGTGACACATCCACCTCAAGCAAAGGAGTCGTCCCTTCAAGGTACAGATCAATTTTGATATTCCTATATTTGAAGGTCAAATAGATGAAGATTTTGTAGATAAATGGTTAAACCTTTTAGAAGGGTATTTTTCTATCCACAACTTTTCCGATAGAGAAAATATTACATTTGTGCTCCTCAAGGCCTTCCCCCGTGTCAAATGTTGGTGGGATACTTTCTGTGAGAAAAATGAAATATAGGGATCCACATTGTTTTTAGTTGCATGCACTTGGGGTTCCTTTGGGGATTCTATTAAGGAACAATACTACCCTATTGAAAGTTATGATGACTTGTATACAAGATGGACCACACTACGATAGGAAAATATACCAAACAGTGCCATAGTTCACTAATGTCTTCCATACCTTGCGCACCAATCTGGGTATCAAAGATTATGAGAGACATCTGGTTCTCAAGTACTGCAACAGTATTAATTTATACATCTAGATAGAAATGGACTTTTTAGACATCTCATCCTTGGGCGCAGCCTATTGATATACTGTCAAAATTGAGTAGAAGTTGAAACAAAAGACGTGGTAGTTTGGTTCTAGGAACCCTTAACAGCAGAAGGAAGGCAATGGTAGCCCCAACCCACAGAACAAAGGATAGACAAAATACGGGAAACCTCAGGACAAACAATCCAATCTGAAAGAAAAGAAGGACAATGGGAAGACGAAGAAAGATACCGGGAAGTGGTGTGACTTCCATAAGATCCCCTAGCATAATATTATTGATTTCCACTCCAAGCAATCATTGGTGGCTAAGGTAAAATCCTATGAATCAGATGTGGGTTATGAATCTGAGTCATAACTAGAAAATGGGAGACATATCATTGATGCAGAACCCAGTGCCATCGTTGCTACCACCAAGATCCATCCCGGTGAACCTGATGAGTCAGAGAAAGGCAAGTGCCTCTTTCATTCACAGATGTGGGTAATAGGCACTTCGCTGCACTTCATCATTGATAGAGGTAGCCAAAAGAACCTCATATTACCAGATTTCGTTAAGTGGTTAGCCCTGGTGACAATGCTGCACCCACATCCCTACACCATCATATGGCTCCGCCAAGGAATATATCTTCATGTCAGCCAATACTGTCACTTGTCATACGACATCAATCCATTCAAAGATGAGGTATTGTGTGATGTTTCTCCCCTTGAAGTTTGTGATGTTCCCATTGGACAACCTTATTTACGGAAACGTCATGTTGTATATGAGTCTAGGACTCACAATGTTATTATTACTTTGAACAAGAAATTGTACATGATTCCCGAGGTAGTCCCACCTAGTGCTATTTCCTTGATCTCTGCCAAGCAATGCAGGAAGGTCATTTCTTAGATCAGGAAGTTTGTCTTCTTCATGATTCGCTCTCAGAGTGAGTGAAAGGTTGCAACGACATCCATGGCCAACCTCTCCATGGAGCAGAAGCAAGTGTGTTGCACCTCCTTTGTCACCTAAATGAGCAAAATAAGGGTTCTTACAAGCCTAGTTGGGTAAGCTAGGCAAGACAACAGTAGAGGAAAGAGTTAGAAATATAAAGCACTAAGAATGATAAAATGAATTAAACTATAGTGCATAAGGACATTAGAACAAGAAACAAACAAGATTCATGCCACCAATGGAAAGGATTATATTAGTGGAAATAAAACACCAAAGAGAAAGGGATACTTTGGGTCCCCTCTTCCTCCAAGGGAGGGCTCTTGGACTTCCAAATATTGATCTCTTCTTACAAGTGAGGAATTAAACTGAAATAGTGAAGAGAATCCAAAGCACATCCAATCTAGTGGTGATATGAATGGCTAACTGAAATGGTGCTAGCATGCTCTTGACGAGGAAAGAGTATCCTCCAAGAGAATATCAACAACATAACAATACAAATGAATTCCTTTTAAATGTAGTGCACCCATGGCCTCTTTTATAGCATGACTTTGAGGCATTATTCAACCAGATTTTAGTGTGAACAGGGGGCCATTTAGGGAACCCTTAGGTCTTTGACCAACCACCTAGCCAGATTCAGCCGAGATTTGGATGTCAAATCGACTTGGAAGTTGAACCAAAAGTGGGTGGGAGTTCGACCAATATCATAAATGCGCCATTTTGAGGGATGCGTGGTTTTTTGCGTCCACAGTCGCGCATTATGCGCATGTGTTCTTTTCCTGCGTTTCTGAATGGCGCATGTGCGCGCTCTCCTTGTGTAGTCTTAGCGCATGCTTATTTTATTGTTGGTTGTATAGTTTTGGACCTTTTGGAAATTAATTTCTGGTCATTTTTGGTCCATGGGTGAACTAATAGATGTTGGATTCCTGTAACCATTTGCGGACAAAATTTTAGTGATAATAGATGCCCCTTGATGGATGAGGTTAGGAGCATACATATAACTGAAATTAATCAATGTTTCTTCTACTGAGAGTTCCATTGTAAGAAAGAGATATAATGAGAGTATCAAGAGCAACCCATTGGAGGGAGAGGGGAATCTGTAGGACCCAACCTTTCTCAAGGTCTAAAAATAAATTGTGTACAAACGAGGCAGGCATGCCCCATGCTCGTGTCATGTAACTCAAAAAAAGATGTAATAAAGTAACTGAAGCTGTGTGTGGACGTATATCACTGCAGCGCCCTCCGAGGTGGTTTGATAATAACAGAGGACAATTCTGATGGTGAACAAACTCTGAAAAAGGTAAGGACACCTGTGAGAAGTGTCGATAATGTGCAGACATTGATAGTCGATCAAATTTTAGAGGTCTTCAGCTAAGATAAAACAACTACAATATTCACAAAGTAAGACCCGCCATAACATGAGATAGTGTTGAAGTCGAATGTTATGGGGGTCAACAACAACACAGAACAATGGTGGTTTTCCCTGTGTCGTCCGAGACTCCACATTGTAAAGGTAATGAGAGTCAAGATATTGTCGCCCTTCTGGAAACCGTGCTGATGTCGATAGAAAGGGAGACGTGACTCCAAGAAGCAAAGGGCTTCCTGAAATCCATTGGATGAGATCAAGAACTGATGAGATATATGGGCGAAGTCAAGATGTGGTGAGACTCAAGAATTCCCTTGCTTGGGGAAATATGCAAATTGGCATCAACCATAAAACGGAATCTAGCGTCAGGGGAATGACTAGACAAGGGTGAGTTGTGCCAGAGGCATGAAAAAATGGACAAACACAGAGATCAACAAGGTGTATGGACTGTAAGATGCTCGGGGTTTATGAATAATGTCATTTATGAGAGGAAGTGAAAAATGCCCCAACCAAGGCCGACAAGGGTTGCTTTGCCGGGAAAAGGAAGGTCGCTAAAGGAGACAACAAAAAGCTATGAAAATGTAAAAAAAGGGGTTTGTATAATTACCAAAAGAATAAAAAATAAGTTGGGATAACTGTGCAGATACAAAAATAGGTGCCCCAGTGTAAGATGGCTTGGCCTGATGATGGCACAAGTTGCTTGGAAAAATAAGTGGAGGGTTGAGGCCCCATAGGCGGGTTTCTGTATTAGGGAAATGTATGGGGGACAATCTACAGATGGGAAAATTGATGGTGGATGAAATGGATGGTGAATGATACTACGAAAGTGTAGTCAACATAGAACCATGATGAGGTAACCTCGGATTCCATTAGGTAAGTTAGAAAAATGAGGAGAAGGAGTATGTGGATGATTCTCGAAAAATGAGTAAGACTAATGGGACTCCCATCTCTAAAGGGTAAAAGAAGCATGAGTGTCAAAATGCCAAGGGGTACTATGAATAGGAAAACTCATGTGGGGAAGAGTGCTACTGAGTGACAGTACCAAAATGCAGTGGAGGTGACAATACTGCAGATCTAGATAAAGGGACCCTAAAGGAAAATGTTGGAGGGTGTAACTAGAGATGAAATTGAGATTCAGTGGGAATGATTACATGCCAGTGTCAATCATATATCTGAAGGGGCCATGCTGGTGTGTGATGACCAAGTACCTGCACACATGAAAACCAAATACCTGACATGAACAATATCTGAAAATAAAGAACATATAACATTTATTTGATAATTTTGAACATGAGTAGGCATAAATGAGTGTGTCATGGAAAGATGCTCTGCCGAGGAAAAGTGGAAATGATCACCTGAGGAAAATGACTGTGTAAGTGGCTGAAAATGGTTCAAAAAATGAATCTTATGGGCTCCTGTACCAAAAACTGAAAGTCGGGAAAAGGGCTTAGATATGGGCGGTGGGCCCATAATGCCATTCTAGTTGCACTGACACTATGGGCGATCGAGTGGTAGTTTGGTGGGAGGACATGGACCTCCCCTTTTCTCAAGGACTGATGAATAAATATAATGAATTACATTGACGAGAGCATTGGTATGGAGTTCCAGAGGAGGCTCAGGTAGATGTGTGTGGCGTTCTGCGGCTAATGTGTGGCAGATGTATGGGATAGATGAGCAATGATGAGTGTAATGCCCATATTCTGTGCATATGGTGCAGGCGAAATTGGTTTGTATTCCTTTGCTACTGATGTTAGGGGAGACAACGACAGTGCTTGATGAAGTGATGAGTAGTGGTGGTGCTCAAGGGAGTTGAATAAAACTGCGTAGCTCAGGAAGAGAAGGACATATGTGAGTGGGGTGTTCTTTTCTTTCACATAAGGCACAAGGGAGTTGAAATTGGGGAGGTAGTGGTGTGATGGGCTCCTTCTTCTTCCGTATACCCCCAACCATAGCAGTGGTGTTGGTGATTGGGGGTGAGGGTGGCGTGGTCAGAGTTGTTGATTAAGGTTGGTTGTCATTGATGTCAACCCTTGAAGAAAGACCCGTAGCACAAAGGTTTGGGTAATGGACCCAATAGTGTTTGATGTAAATATGACTCATTCTTTTTTTTGTCATGGTTGATAAGAAGTAAATATGGATGAACTCCAAAGTGGTCCCCTTATGGTGAAAGCCCTCACGGGAAGAC
>ML784891.1:694057-723052 GCA_009831015.1 Picea engelmannii | reverse complement strand
CAGTGATAGTGTGACAGTGGTTCCATCATTCTACTTCTACTTCAGGGTGGCAGGACGGGGCAAGGACATGTGGTTGTAGCCACCTTCCGGTTGTAGCTGGAGAACATTGGGGGTTGTAGCCTCCTTCTGGTTGTAGCCAGAGATTTGGGGAGTTGGAGCTTCCCTTAGGTTGTAGCCTGAGAAACTAGGGGGTTGGAGCCTCCTTCCAGTTTCAGCTGGAAAACAAAGGAAGTTGGTGCTTCCAATGAATGTAATTCTTCAAGACATATAAGAAAAAACATTCTGTGGTTTTCTCCCGATTTGGGTTTCCATGTAAAACACTGGTGTACTGTGTATGTGTGTGATTGTTTATTTATTACTGCTCATTATTGGATAATAATTCTACATTGATATAAAATTTGAAGAAAAAGGATTATAATTATGTTATTACTGATTCACCCCCCCTCTCAGTAATCCAACAGGAGTTAGTACTGGGATCTGCATAGGGATTCCCTCTTACTAAGGGAGGGATGGTTGATAAAACATCATGGGTGGATGTAGATACCATACAGGGATAGCGAGTACCATGCTCGGAAGGGTAAGATTTGTGGCTACCTGGAATGATTTGACTCGAGGTGGGGGGCAGAAAAAAGGAATTTGGGTAATGGCCTGGGGGACTGTCTCCCAAACCGGGATTTTCCCCTGGAGGTTGGGGAGATCTGTGATAAGTGGTGCAGTGGCACTCTCAAGGAACCCCTAAGGTAGTATTTCTTCAACTAGTGGAACTTTGATATGGGGAGGGCACTCAGTGATAGGAGTCGTATCTCCGATGTCTGTTCCTTTAGAGGAAACTACACACACTTGTGTTGAAAAAGATGGGTTTACGAATGGTGGTGCTCCCTGATAAGTGCCCAACATGGATGGGTCTTGGAATAATCAAGGGCCAATGTTGGCAACTGGAAAATCATTCGAGCTAACACGAGCAAGGGGGAGGATGTTATCAATGTTGGTAGAATGGTTAGGCTTGTAATGTGTAAGCTGGTCGATGGTGAAGATTTTCCCATTATGGGGGAACATCATCGTATGAAACACAGAAGAGGCGACCGCCTTCATAGCATACATGTAGTTGCATCTGAACAAGATATTGTAATCAAGGTGGGCATCGATAACTTCAATGTCAATGAGGATGGTTTTTCCCCCAAGTTCTATGGGGACATTTTGGCAAATCCCTACGAAAGATGTTGGTCGACTGTCATAAGCTTGAAGGGTGATGGTAAAGGGTACTAGCTCAGGGGAGCCAATTTTCTGCCATACATGTTTAGACATGATGCAGGTGGATTCACCTTCATCGATGATACATCGATAAAATGTGGTGTTACATATCTTAACTAGTATCTGGAAGGCTACTTGGGTGGGAAGACGTGGTTCTCCGTTATCTAAATCAAATGTGATCAGTTGAGTGTCAGCTATGTCGACTGCCCCCAAGGCAGAAAGCAAGGATTTTTGCTGTGATGGATAGGTTTGGAGGACCTCCAACACAGACATGGCTACGGGAGACTGGGATAAGTCATCAACCAGACTATAATTATGAGAATCCCTAGCATGAGGGTTATGTACATTCCATCGTAAAGGCATACGTGATATGTGAGGAATGGGTTCTGCGTTAGGACGTGGAATCATCAATGGTTGTCTTGTAGTAGCTGGTAGTGTTTCTGAGGTGGTTAGGGTAGAGTCAGGAGGCATACCATATTGACGGTTGCAGGTTTGTAGAAGAATTTCTTCATTGGTGAGGAGGACACTACGATCAATTGAATTCCTGGGTTGAATGGCACTCGGGTTTGGATATTGCCCCATTTGTGGTGGGGTAGGGTTGATCACTTGTTGGGTGTTCATCACACCTTGGTATGGAATGGGATTTTGAAAAATAGTTGGAGGCAGTGGTTGCAAATACTGTTGTGGGGCTTGCTGAGGGGCAGATGGTGTTGGAGGTCCCTGTGAGTTCATGTATTCCCTCATCCGTTGGAGATCAGGAATGGGATGGTTGTAGGGGTCATTCCCACCTGGTTTTGGATTGTCATTGTTTTGGTTTCTTCCTTTCTTCTTATGATTCGGATTGTCTGTATTCAACTGTTCAAATGTATGAACCTATTGAATGGGAAAGGGATAAACAAAGTTGACTTCGACATGTGGTTGTCTCGGTGGAGGATTAATCGGTTGGGGAGGACTAGGAAATGGAAAATATGGATTATTTTGTGGATAGGATCCATATGGCATATAGGATGTAGAGGTACTTCCACTACTTATAGGGTTATATCCAGGGGTTGGGGGTGGACCCGTACTGGATTGAGAGACCAGATACGACATGGGTAGCAGTGGGGGTGCCCCCAATGACTGAGGGGGAACAACAGGATATGACTGTTGGTAAAGGGGAGGGGGTAGTAAGGATTTAATCCATACACTGGTGGATATGGAGGTGTACCATACATAGTGGGTTGTGGGGGGTATGGATTGTGGTGTTTTGTGGTACCAATCAATCCATCCACGGAGTCTAGACATCCTAGGTTTGTCTTGACCAATTGGTACGGGTCTTAAGAGGGTAGGTAACACTGTGTATAAGTATCTGGATTGTGAATAGATGATTTCATATTGTTGAGCCTTGCTAATGGCTTCTTCTTCTGATTGGGGGAAGGTGGAAGCCACATCCTTACTTAGGAGAGAGACACGTGATTTGAGAAACTAATCAAGGCATTGTTTTTTGGTGGTTTCTGCTTTGCACAAACTATGTCGTCGACGCCACTCGTGAATGTGGTCAACGATATGGGTGGTTGAGGTTTGTTTAAAATCAGAGAGTAGTTCACGACCATTGTCATGGCAGATTGGTAATTGAAAGAAGGTTAAAAAGGTTTTGGCCAAAGATTCGAAAGTCGCATGGGACCCTGATTTTTCGTCTACATACCACTTGGCTAATGGGTCAGTGAGTGTGCGTTGAAATAACCTTAGTTGGATGGAATCATCTATGATGTTGTTTGAAGAGCACCATAAGTGGAAGGTCATGACATGGTTGGCAGGGTCATCTCCTGCCTTTCCTTCAAACTTGGGGATGTCTGAAGGTAGTTTGGTAGGCATTGCAGGCCATGTGGGGTCATGCAATATGGGATCATTTGTGAGTTTTCTCAGATCTGGTATGTTGAGGGTATCCAAGTATGGAATATGGAGTGGTGGTGGAGGATTAATTCCAACCATGGTGTGAGTGTTTTGTGTACCTAACCCTTGAGGGGGACTAGGTGGGTTTGTACTTCCCCCTTGAGAAGAAGTTGGCCTCCCGCTTTCGTGTAAAGGAGAGCGAGTGGATGGTTGACCTTGGGAAGTGCACCCAAGTAAAGTGGAACCAAGAAAATATTATCCTAATACAGTAGCACTCACAGAGGTGTGATAAGGTGAAGTCGATGAGGGGGCGATATTAGGAACTCCCCCTAGGAGAGGAGGGAGTTTTAGCAAGCGTCTGGAATGACGGGGATTTTGTGGGTCCCCTATGATGTTCGACTAGCTAAGTGGATGTGTGCAAATGGTGATGAGAGAAAATAAATGAAAAAGATATTTTGCTGTAATTGCTTGAACTTTCCCAATATATTTCACAATAAAATGTAATCAAAAGGGCATCATGCATAAAGGAATTTGATAAAGAAGCATATATGCAGATAGGTGGATTTTGTCTGCATGGGAGAACAAAGAAAACAAATGCTCGTGTCCTAAAAGATGTAATGTCCTTCCTCTCAAATAGCATTGGACCTTCCAATAGAACTCGACAGTGGGGTTTGAAGACACCGGAAGAGGAACTAGTGAAGGATGAAGTAGTCAGTTATAATGAGGGGTAGAGGGGGCATATTCTGAAAGAGCTGGAGATATTTCCCAATAGCCACATAAAATACGATCAATGTGCAATTGCAACCCACAATTTCCACCTGGGTATATGTCCTAAAATTTAGTCACTAGGTACCTCGGTCAAAGTGAAACATTTAGACTTTCGGCCTCAGAAATGGTTCACGGGCTAGATCCCATCCAAGAGGTGGGTGCCTCAAGGGGGGATGCATAGAACAACCAGATCTCGGCCTTCAACCCTTCACGAGTATCTCCCCACTTTATGGTGTAGGAGCACTTGACTTGGAGGATTTAAAGTTCCCTATTTGAAAACTTCTACTATTTGAAGATGAGAGAACTAGATAATGGGGAGTTATTTGGATGCCTATCCCCGATATCCTACCTAGACTAAAAAATTTCTTTTGGCACCTCTTGTGGAGGAAAACTTAGTGAGTTTTTAGAAATATTTTAGGTGTGGTTGTTTGAGAGGTTGAGGGTATGAACCAACCTCGTTGAAATTAAGTGGGAGTGGATAGTCTTATCAAAAAAAGGGTTGGGCGTTTCAAAATCCCGTTGGAGGAAACTTACTTTTACCTCCACGATTTCTAGAAAATACTATGTGAGGGATTGGTGAACTTTGTGTGTGAACAAGTGAAAGTGTGCCAATTTTAAAAATTTAGGTGTCACCTTGTTGTATGTGGACTTCACTTGGTCCTTACAAGTCTTTACTACCTAAGTTACCATGTGTCATTGATATATCATTGCGTAATTTTAAAGTCCCTAGGAAACTATCATGTGGACATGTGGGTCCTTTGATCCGGATTATTTTCGGCACGAAATGAGATCAGAGATATAATAAAGAAATGAACAGACATATCATAGATATTCAATAATATAACAAAAATATACCAGAGATGCAACCATAAACACAGAGATACAGTAATACACAATTTCTATTAATGAAAGAAATGTACAAACACTGTAAAAATACAGAGTGAAAGACTCGCTAGAATGGTGGCAGCTTATCTCTGAGAAGAGATGTGAAGGCTACTTGCATTCGCAAGAAGATAATTACAATGAGGCTCTGAAGGCCTTTTACAATAAAAAGAATGCCAAAAATCCTAGACATCCAAAAACCTAACCCTAGGAGATGAAGCACCAAAAGTCATGTGGGCCTCGTTTGGGTAAGTTAGTACATCAACTTCCTGGGGTCATAAATTTTGCATATGATCTTCGTTTTAGGCGTATGATAGCTCGTTGGAAAGGTATCATCGAGGAGATTAATTTTTGGGTCTCAATTATTCCTTTGTCTAGCATTGAGAACCTCTATCTCAAAAAACCTTCATTTAGGCCCTCAAAATGGTTCCGGAAGTTAAAGCCTGCTAAAAATAGTAAATTGCCAAAATTGCCAGAAAATTGTTTTGAGCCAGTCAAAAAAGGTGGGTGGCCACCGATATCCACCTGGATCAATCCTCCCTCCTTAGGAAGAAATGGTCTCCATTGCGTTGAGTTCCCAGGGGAGAGGGAAAAGAATTTGCTGGATCTGCATCTTGGTGAGCTTCTTGTATTGTTGGAGACATCGCGCTACTTAGTTTGTGGAAGTATGTCAAGAACCTGTTGAGGCTGAGGCTATTCAACAAGTCAAGATTCATTAGAGGACGGTGTACAGAAGGAATCTTTTCACTTTGCTGCAGCCTTTTCGACCTGCTTTTGTTGGATAGAAGGTGTTGGGGGTGAGGCTGTAGTGGTTGCAATGTCCTTTTGTTCCCCTTTTGAATAGATTGTCAAGAAGTTGAATTTTGCAGTATGAGATACCACCTTGTGACACTTTTTAGGTGGAACAATAGTTGGAACTACCTCTGGTATTCTATAGAGATGACCCCCAAAAGTAATAATGACACTACGGGGCCGAGGCTCATAAACAACATGGTGTCTCGACATATATGGTTGGCCCAAGAGAACATCACAGACATCTAGTGGGGAAACATCACATACTACCTCATTCTTGAAAAGTTGGATATCGTATGACAATCGACACTATTGGCTGACACAGAGATCTTGTCCTTCTCGAAGCCACCTGATGTTGTATGGCTACGGGTGTGGTGTTTTCAACAATCCCAATTGTTTGACGACCTCTGCTGAGATGAGGTTTTTCTGTCTTCCGCTATCAACAATAAAATGCAGCGGGGTCCCCTTCACCCACATCTATGAATGAAAAAGGTGCTCCCCCTCTTCAGGATCTGTTGGTTCTTCTGATTGAATTGCTGCAGTCGTGACAATAGAAGTGAGTCTACGTCAATGATCTGTCCTTTACCAATATTTTCAGAATCATATTCTAAATTAGGGTCGGCTCCTTGTCTTTGATCTCGATCAACAATGACTGTTTTGAGCGACATTCATCGGTGTTGTGCCAGGGGATTTTGTGGAAACCACACCATTTTCTGGTGTCCTTCTTTGTCTTCCTGTGACCCTTCTTTTCCTACGTCTTGGACTGGTTTTCAGGAGACTGTTTGTTAGGGTTGTCTTTGTCATACTTTGGTTGTTGCGGATTCGCAGACCCGAATTCCCATTTGTTATGGTGCTTAAATTTCTACTCAATTTTAACAACATATCGATAAGCAACACCGAGTGATGAGATTTTCAGAAAATCCATTTCAGTCTAGATGTATCTATGTAGAGCCCCACGGTATTTCAGAACCAAATGTCGCTCAGATTCTTTGATACCCAGCTTGGTGCGCAAGGTATGGAAGGTATTGGTGAACTTCAGAACTTCTTGGCCCCTCTCTTGCCGCAGTGTGGTCCATCTCATGTACTGGTCCTCATAGTTGCCAACAGGGTAATACTGTTCCTTTACCGCATCCACAAAAAAATCCCAAGTGGGATTGACCCCATATATTTCAAACTCCTTTGTGGAACTCTGCTCCCAATAATTTTCCCACCAATGTTTGACATGGGGGAGAGCTTTAAGGAGTGTGAAGGTGATCTTTTCTTTGTCAGAAAATTTGTGAATAGAGAAATAACCTTCTTGCAGATTTAACCATTTGTCTAGGGCTTTTGCATCTATCTGTCCTTCAAATACAGGAATATAAAAATTAACTTGTACCTTGAAAGGTGAGGTGCCTCCAAAGTGTTCACTTGATGAAGACGCGCATGTTGCTATCGACAGGCGTTGAAGGATGTGGGAAAAATTCTCCATCATTTCATCCCTCTGTCGTGTGAGAGCTTGCTCAAGCAACAGACTGATAAGATCGTTTTCTCCGTCATTTTTATTTTCTTCCACCATTGAGGGTTTCTTGTGTTTGTGAGAGCGATTGTCCTCAAGAGAGACAATATCGAGACCCAAATTTCTATACTCGGACCTCATCAGGGACATGCACTAAAAAAAATGATCAAGAACAACCTACTCTGATACCACTGATCCGGATTATTTTTGGCACGAAATGAGATCGGAGATATAATAAAGAAATGCACAGAGATATCGTAGATACTCAATAATATAAAATAAATATATCAGAGATGCAACCATAAATAAAGAGATACAGTAATACACGATTTCTATTAATGAAATAAATGTACAGAGACTGTAAAAATACAAAGTGAAAGACTCGCTAGAATGGTGGCAGCTTATCTCTGAGAAGAGATGTGATGGCTACTCGTATTCGCAAGAAGATGATTACAATGAGGCTTTGAAGGCCTTTTTACAATAAACAGGAATTCCAAAAACCCTAGACATCCAAAAACCTAACCCTAGGAGATGAAGCGCCAAATTTCATGTGGGCCCCGTTTGGGTAAGTTAGTACATCAACTTCTCGGGGTCGTAATTTTTGCATACGATCTCCATTTTAGGCGTATGATAGCTTGTTGGAAAGGTATCATAGAGGAGATTCGTTTTGGGGGCTCAATTATGCCTTCATATATCATTGAGGACCTTGATCTAAAAACACCTTCATTTAGGCCCTCAAAATGGCTCCGGAAGTTAAAACCTGCTAAAAATAGTAAATTGCCAAAATTGCCAGAAAACTATTTTGAGCCAGTCGAAAAGGGTGGGTGGCCACCGATATCCACCTAGATCATCCTTACTATTCCTTTAAATCCCTATTGTGATCTAATCTAAGAAATCTTTGAAACTATCCTATATTGTGGACATGTGGGCATGTATAGGCCCGTTACAAAACCTTTAAACTTCCCTGGTGATTTAATCTAAGAAAGTAATTTTCAATACTATCCTATCTTTGTAGCATGTGGGCATGTATGAGCCCTTACAATTTTAAGATGTGTTTGAAAAATAAACTAAGAGGAGTCCCGAGGGGGCTATTGTCCTCACCTAAAGATTTTTGTCTTTTTAAGGGAGATGAAAATTTCCTTCAATCTCTTTTTGATTCTCAAGATTGCTTTAGGGCGCGAGAGAAGAGCATACTCAATGATTGATATCCAATTTCTGGTCCCAATGCAAGTTTTATATGTGATGTAGAATGATTCCAACTTAACTTTAGTCAAAGCCAACCATCCATGTGGAAAAATGAAAAACAAAAAGAGAAAAAATAATGATTTTAACCTCTAAGTGCCTATGTTTTGACTAATCCCTTTATATGGAGAGGGAATGTAAGTGTGGTGCAGATTACAATATGCATGGAATCAATGTTAAGAAGGCTATGGGCCCTCCACAGATCACAAAACCTTACAATGTGTAATTTTCTGAGCATATGTGCGAGTCTCAGAGTAGACAGGGGCACATATGGCACCAATGCACAGGTTGAAAGTGACCTTTGGGTGCAGGTGCACAGGGTGATCTGTGCATAACAATGGGTTCGACGCACATGCACCGAAGACGCACTTGTGGTTTGAAAAACCCATGCACGTCTGACACACGGTCGTGAAAAAAATTCCAAACGAAATTCTCTCAACTCAGCTTTGAATTTGACTTTTTGCAGGTTGGCTTGGGCCGATTATGGTACCTGCAGGTTAAATAAACAGAAATAAGAGATAAAATAACCCAAATGGGGTAGGAAATTTATACCTTTCCCCAGTGGAGTCACCAATCTGTTGCACCTCTTTTATCACCTAAATGAGAAAACTAAGGGTGCTTACAAGCCCAATTGGGTCATCTAGGAAAGACAACAGTAGAGGAAAGAGTTAGAAATATAAAGTATAAAATATAAGCAAAGAATCAAACTAAGAACGATAAAAGGAATTAAACTATAGCACATAAGGACATTAGAACAAGAAACAAACAAGACTCATGCCACCAATGGAAAGGATTATATTAGTGGAAAGAAAACACCAAAGAGAAAGGGAGACTTTGGGTCCCCTCTTCCTCTAAGGGAGGGCTCTTGGACCCCCAAATTATGATCTCTTCTTACAAGTGAGGAATTAAACTGAAATGGTGAAGATAATCCAAAGCACATCCAATATAAAGGTGATATGAATGGCTAACTGAAATGGTGCTAGCATGCTCTTAATGAGGAAAGAGGATCCTCCAAGAGAATATCAACAACATAACAATACAAATGAATTCCTTTTAAATGTAGTGCACCCATGGCCTCTTTTATAGCATGGCTTTGAGGCATTATTCAACCAGCTTTTATTGTGAACAGGGGGCCACTTAGGGCATCCTTAGGTCTTTTACCAACCACCTATCCGGATTCTTTCAACATTTGGATGTCAAATGGACTTGGAAGCTAAACCAGAAGTGGGTGGGAGGCTGACCAATATCATAACTGCATCATTTTGAGGGATGCGCAGTTTTTTGTATCCACAGTCGCGCATCATGCACATGTGCACTTTTCCTACATTTCTAAATGGCGCATGTGCACACACTCCTTGTGTAGTCTTAGCGCATGCTGATTTTATTGTTGGCTATATAGTTTTGGACCTTTTGGAAATGCATTTTTGGTCATTTTTGGTCCATGGGTGAACTAATAGATGTTGGATTCCTGTAACCATTTGCGGACAAGATTTCAATGATAACAAAGTGGACAAGGTCGTGGAAGAATACAAAGACATCTTCTGATCACCTATTGGGGTACCTCTGTAGTATCAGGTCAAGTATACTATCAATCTGAACCATGATGCACAGCTTCCCAATGGGCCAGTCTATCGTCGCTCTCTGCTAGGAAATGAAGAGACCAAGCAGTAGATACAAGAACTTCTCCACAAGGGGCACATTTGACCCAACTCATCACCTTTTGGAATCCAAATCATGTTGGTGTAGAAGAAAGATGGGACTTAGGGACTCTGCATTGATTACCAGACATTAAATAAAATCACAGTTAGGAACTGATACCCAATTCCCCGAATCGACGATCTCCTTGATTAGCTCAAGGGGGACAAATACTTCAGTAAGATTGATATAAAGTGTGGCTACCATTAGGTCCCAATAGAATAGACAGATGTATGGAAAATTGCCTTCAAGTCAAATGAAGGTCTTTTTGAATGGTTGGTCATGCCCTTTGGTTTGACAAATGGCCCAACAACTTTCATGAGAATGATGGATGATATCTTTTTGCCTTTCACTAATTATTTTGTGGTGGTGTATCTGAATGACATCCTCGTCTACAACAAGACTTGGGCATAACACTTGCAACATATTCAACAGGTTCTGCACACTACGACAGCATAAGATATATGCCAACTTGGAAAAATTTGCATTTAGCATGGACAGGGTCCAATACCTAGGAACATTATTGATGCGCATGGTGTGCATGTTGATCTAGCAAAGATCTAATTCATTCGTGACTCATGAGCCCCAACCATGCTCATCGATCTTCGAATATTCTTAGGCCTTGCCAATTTCTATCGTAGGTTCATGTTGGGATTCTCCCATATTGCATGGGCCCTCAGCCAAATAACCAAGGGTAGTGGTAAGGAAAAATTTGTGTGGGGCCTGCCCCAATAGAAAGCCTTCAATGATTTGAAGCAATGCTTGTGCTCCGGCCAGTGATTTCATTACCTTACTTGCAACATCCCTTTGAGATCGAGACATATGCTTCAGACCATGTTGTGGGCACAATCATCACTCAACACAACCACCCCATGGCCTATCATAGTGAGACACTATCAGATGCCATCCGTAAATACCCTACTTAAGACAGATAAATGTACTCCATTATGCAATCCTGCCACCAGTGGAGGCATTACATTCTTAGGAAGGAGACAATCATCCACACTAATCATAAGTCACTGCAGTTCATGTAGACACAAGACAAATTACAGAATGACCGCCATCAGAAGTGGTCCACCTATTTGCAACAGTTCCACCTCAACATCAAGTATAAAACATGAAGTAGCATCCGAGTCATTGATTTCCTCAACCAACCTCCATTCGCGAGACTCACCACAATGCTCAATTATTGCATCCATGAGACCTCTCGATGGCCCCACCTCTATGAGACAGATCCTGAATTTTCCAACACCTACCAGATGTTGGGCACAAACACAGTTATCACTAATTTCCATCTTTAGGACAGGATGTTGTGCTATCTGGTCCATCTCTGGGTTCCATCAATCGAGAGAGTGAAGCTGATTTGGGAAGCCCACTACAGTTGGATGGCAGGACACTTCAGCATGGAAAAGACAGTGGCAATGTTGCAATGACATTTCTATTGGTCAAAACTTTGATAGGATGTCAACAAGTATATATGGTCCTACAATGCTTGCATTATTTACAAACCGATCACTAAGAAACAAGGCTTGTACACTCCTCTGCCTACTCTTGACATGCCCTGGGAATCCATATCAATAGACTAAATGTTGGGTCTTCCATCCACCAAGCGGGGAAATGACTGTGTTTTTTTGGTTGTTGATCACTTTTCCAAGATGGTGATTCTGGTCGCCTGGAAGAAGAGAATCATGGCGGAGGCCACTGCCAAGATCTTCTTTGAATCAGTGTGGGTACACTTTGAGATGCCACAAACCATTATCTCATATTGGGATATCTGGTTCCTCAACACATTCTGGTCAAGCCTCTAGTCACTGTTGGACTATTATCGGATAAATCGGTGAGTGCAAACACTAACAGATCTCCCTAGATCCACCTAGATCTAGAACAAAATAGGACAAGACACGACTCTTTCCCTAAGTTGTATTCATTGAATCTACTAATAAGAAGGAATGAGTGACATACCTTTATATCGTTTCCTTAGGTCTTTGTTGTTCCCGCTTCGCTCCGGTGCTCTTGTGAAATCAGATCGAAGACAACACAAACCAACCAAAGTGAAGATAGCAAAGTATATTCAATGCCAACCTATGCATATGATCAAGGAGTTATGCAATAAAATAAGAGTGATTTTATGGGAAAGGGACATGTCATTTTATTATATTAAATAAAAGTAGAAGATACAACCAGATCGCCTTGATGTCACAAGCTTCCTTTCAGTGACCCTTGGTTCTAACACACACACTTGCTCTATATTTGCATGAAGAAGATTCAATGCAACTTGATAGACCAAATAGAGTCTCCAAGCTTCTGTCCAAATAGAGTTCTTCACACAATTCTCTCACCAATTCTTCATTCAATCTTGCTTAACCTTTTCCATGAGAAACCTTTCAATATATAGGAGAAGGAGGGATGGTTACATGGATGAGGATGATCCCACTAAATCTAAGAAGTCAGTAGGATGTCAACCATGCGAATCCCAACTCATTTTCTAGAAGATTCCCTTCTAGAACCTTCATGACCTCTTCTCTTTTCCAAGCTTTGAAACAAGTTCATACCCTACCTATAGAGCAGACAACGAACAATTCACACCCTAAGTGTGGGTTGCCTGCGAGAATGAAGGATTTTCACACCCTGTAATATAGGCAACCTGTGAACTCATCTTAAAAATGTGTTTTTGGAAAAAGACAACAGTCACTTTTCTCAGGCAAAAATTCCTTGTGGGAGCCTGAATACATCACTTGTAGAGACATCACCAGAGTGACCAAAATCATGTGTAACATAATTCCCCCCCAAAGTATGAGGCCAGAACTCGTGACAGTCGAAATACTTTGTAAAATGTGTGTGTGTGTGTCAGAAACAAGGAGCGCACCTAATCGGAAACCCATAAAAAACCAAGCATCTGTAGAATATAATACCAGTTCTGAGATAGGTATTCCCATGCTCAGATCACAAATGAATGGAATCATAAATGTAGGTCATGGCCACCAATCATACACCGTGGATCCATGTCGTCAAAATGCTACATAGCCACCAGGAATACACTGTGGATCTATGTGAGAGGACTTGAATAATGACATAGCCACGCAACATACAAAGTGGATCTATGTGACTATAAAAATCATACATACTCCATCGCAGCCCGGATAAAAAAGATGAGACCCAAGGTCTTCAATCCCGTCACCTGAAAATACGAATCTAGCCATGCAATTACATGTGTTGGAGTTGAACATGGTAAAAACCACTTGATTACCAGTCATTGATGAAAGTCGTTAACAAGTGAAAGGGAAATTTCCATTGATGTCAATGACTCCCAAGGTATCGAAGTACAATCTGAACGAATGCGAATGAATGAGTTGACGTCGAGTACTCGGAAGAATATCTCGATCAGGGATCAATGATGTGAAACCCCTGTCGAAAGTGAAGAGACCCGTCATTAAGGCATGCAGGTTCTAAGGTGCTAAATGATTTCTAAGTCTTATTACTGGATAATGAGTTGGAGTCGATGGAAAAAGACTTGTCACAGGAGGGCCTTGATGTATCCCTCATCAATGACACGAAACAAGTAACAGATTTTGAGGGCGAATCAAAGTATGAACATAGGTTGAAATGGACACAGGGAAGGCCGACATAGTAAGAATGGATGACTGCATATGGCCAACTCAATAGAGGGCTTGTTTGGACTTCTCTTGAACATATGAACAACACGACCAAGGACTTGGCAGCACTGACTCAAATACAACCCAAGATATGACTTTGTAACAAGTCAAACGAGAGACAAATGGATTTCCCAACCCAGATTCAAATGATGAATAGGGGGTGTCATGTTCAAGAGAAACGCTTACTGCCATTAATATGAATACGAAAACACATCCCTTTCCCAAAATTTCCCCCACCATTTCTGGCGAGTACCTCTTTATTTTTACACAAGCTTGAGGAGGATAACATATGCTTGTCAATGTAAGCTCATCCTTTGGATGAGTCCATCAGAGTATATTTAATGAACCCTAGGAAGGAGTGGCTCGGTCAAATATGGGCCTTTCGATGTTTGTTTTACGAGTCCAAAGAAAGAAAACTCAGGTGTTTTTCATGTTTTGAGAGTCTGAAAAACACTTAAAGAGAAATCTCCCAGTTCCTTTTTTGTAAATAAGTTCAACGAGACTGAAAAAGTGATAAAATATCACCCGTCGAATGTTTTCTTCAAATACTTTAACGAGCGTGAAAAGAACAAGATCTCTCGGCAATCTTTTCATTTTGACAGAGCGTGAAAAGAGCTTAAAGGATACTCTCTTACATTCATCGTTTTCGTGTTACCATGACGAGTACGAAAAGATGAGAAAAAGTATACTCGATTATGTTCTCATATATTTTCGAGCACGAGAATGAACGAAGACCGAGCTCGAGGTTTTTCCTACAAAAACCCTAAAAAAGTAGTAGTATATGCGACAAAAAGAAAAACACTCGTACCCCCTCATTTGGACTTCGAAGTTACGAAAAACCATACTCATAAGGCTATTAGGGCATTAGGTTTTATAAGCTAAATAATAAAAATAATATAAAAAACCAATAAGAAATGGTAAAAAGTGAATAAATATGGGTGAAAAGGACTTTTTTACCATTTTATTGTTACTTTGCCAAAAACTTGTCCAACATACCTCATTTTCCCAAAAAATTCTTTACTCGATTGCAGGAGGCATAAGCGATCATTCGGTGAATGGTTTCAACCAACGAGGTAAGCTCTTGATCCTTCAACTTTTCCATGGTTTATTTTTGGTTTTTATTGGCAATTTTTTGAGTTTTAAGTCCATTTTAGGGTCGGACCATGCACCCAAGCATTCTCGCAGGTGGGCCTTGCGGGACCTGCGAGAATGATTCTCGCAAGTGTCCTTCAGGGAACTTGCGAGAGTCTCGCATTGTGCAAAAGGTCCACCTGCGAGGGCCGAAAATGGATTTTAAAGTGAGGTTTTGCTCAATAAAAATTATGCAAGAGTTTAAAACAAGTTGTTGACTCCCCTCTCATGGCTCTTTTGCAGGTGTTTGACCATCACGATGTTGGAATGGAGAGAAAGAGAATATGATGAGGAGGATGCCATTGCTGGGAATGACCCGGGTACAGTCGCTGCTCTCCGGGACAGTGGGATCTTGAAATTTTTCAGGATTCTGAGCATGAGAGCCCAACTCAGGTTGCTGGAATACATGATCCACATGTGGGATGTGGATCAACAGTTATTTCACGTGGGAGTCCATACGCTGACACTAGATATCGAGGATATCTATTTTATAATGGGGTTGTCACGACGTGGATACCAAACTACTTTGACCAGAGGTAGAGGTGACAGACTCCCTATGATCGAGTATTGTCGTCGATATTGTGTTCCCGAGGCAGAGAGAAGTAAGGGTAAGGTTTCCATTTGGGGGGTCCAAGACTTGACCCTACAGAGCATATTGTTTACTATTGCATGAATGGCTGGGAGCACGGCTCCATACATGGCTCTCCAGAGCTATTTCCAATATGCCATAGAGTGCACAGAGCCTCGGGTATACAACTGGTCGGATGCAGTTCTCCACAGTATGAAGAGACAATTAATAAAGTGCAGAAAGAATGACTTGAAGCAGTTTGGTTATGGGTCACTTTTGTGTCATTCTTCCTCAAGAGGGTCCCACTTTTGCGACTATAGGTTGATTGGGGCTTACCAGATCCACAGGATCCGAGGATGTTGAGGTGGTGTAACCTCATGGATCGACACGTAGACACGTAGCAGGGCCCATAATCAAGTATAATGATTTATTTTTTGACTGGTTGAGGCCCCAGATGCTGATGATTGACGACTACACATATGTTGGTTTGGATTTCTGAGGGGATCCAAATTTGGCCCTGCCTGAGGATGCTCAGTGGGGTGACTTAGGTAAGAAGTACACATTTTGGTCTTTCTAAATTTTTTTGCAAATTTTATCATATGAAATGTTTTTTTGTTTATCCAAGAACTAATCCAAAAAATTCTTTTTGATGACACAGGTGTGGGGCCATATCGACCTCCAGGAACGTCTCCCATTCAATAGTGAGGAGAAGTGGCTCCAGTGGTGAGATGGGATGCCAAAAACTACGAGGCAGTGGAACAGAACTTAGAGGGGTTAACCACGAACGTCCTAGATATCGCTATTGGGGAGATCCCGAGACGTTACCAGCGCCATACTGTGGGCGTGTCCAAGTATCTCAGTCGATTGCTTCATAGGGTAGCCTGAGAAGTTGTGTGTTATCGTGAGCATCATCTGTGGCACTATTTTGTAGAAGCTATGAGCTTCATATTTTGAGATTTTGGTCCTTGGACAAAAGAATTTTGTAAAAACTTTTGATCGTTATATACATATATACGACTTCTACCAGCTTATTTTGTGTTGTGTTATACATGTAATGTGTGATTGGTTTATAAATGTCCCAAATGTCTGTCTAACACATAGTTAGCTAAAGAATCAGTCAATGTATTTAGACATCTAGGAATGTGATGATATTCGATATAATCAAAATAACGTTCCATGAGGCGAATTCGTAAATATACCTGTAATAAAGTAGGACTTCGAATAGCATAGACATTACTTAGTTGTAGTACTACTAGCTGCGAATCGAGTCGTATAACCAGGTGGCAGATATCCAACGAAATAGCATCAAGCAACAATTCAATGAAGGTGCTATATTCCGCAATATTATTGGCTGCATGATCGAGGCACACACCTCACAGACTGATAAGTTCGTTTGTAGGTGCGTAAATTTCCCATGCAGTAGAAGGAAGGTTCTGAGTACTATGACTAGCTCCATCGGCGAAACCAATGTGGGGTAGCGAAAACTCCGACATATGGAAACCAAGCACAACGTAAGATGAGCGGTCGGGGGTAGAGACCAAATAATGAAAAAGCATACTAAAGTAACACACAAAAATTATGTTACAATAAAATACAAACACTCATGCACAGGTGATCTTAGGCATAGTACTTCTTTAAGTACAACCCATTTCTGGGTTCACTCAAAGGGATACCGTCATATTCCACCAACTCGTAAGCTCCTTTCTCCAAAAACTGTTTGACGATATAAGGACCTCACCACATAGCTTCAAATTTTTCGGCTCCTAGAATATCCTAATCATGTTCGTAAAGGAGAACCAGATCACCTTCGGAGAAAACGCGTGGCCTAACATGTTTGTCATATTGGGCTTTGACATGTTTCTTCTAGGATTCTATAACTAGGGTGGCATCGCGACGGGTTTCGTCTAATTGCATGAGATACAACAGACATTCTTTTTTGACAGAAGTGTTCGAGAGAAGTTTGATGACTAGTTTTAGGGAGGGTATCTCACATTCAATCGGCAAGATGGCTTCTAGACCATAGACTAACTGGAATGGTGTAAACCCGGTATCATACTTAACGGATGTCCGGTAAGCCCACAATGCTGAAAACAACATCGTGTGCCAACTCGTTTTGTGAATCCCTATCATTCGTCAAAGCATGGTAATGAGGATTTTGTTTATTGCTTCAACTTGGTCGTTGGCTTGTGGGTAATAGGGTGTTGAGTTTTCATGGCGAAGGCCCAACTTTTCAGTGAGTTCAGACATCATGAAGTTTCTAAAGTGGCTACCGTGGTCAGTAACGATAGCTTGAGGAACACCAAACCGATCAATGATGTTATTGAATATAAATAATGTTGTAGTCCTTTCGGTATTGTCGAATGTTGGCATTGCCTCGGCCCATTTCGTAAAATAATCTACGGCTACAATAATGTATCCATGCCCCCTGGCTGAGTGAGGGTGACATGTCATGAAATCGATACCCCATTTTGCAAAAGGACCAACGGAGACCACAGGGTGTGATCCTATTTTATTGTTGTAGGTTTGGCAAGTGTGGCATTTTTGGACGAAAATTATACAATCATTGAATAAAGAAGGCCAAAAATATATCGCTTGTAAAATCTTCTGGGTAGTAGCATACCCAGACATGTGGCCACCACAAGCTCCAGAATGACAGTCATTCAGGGATTTCTCAGCTTCGTCAAATGTGAGGCAGTGTCGAAAAACAGAGTCAATCCCACGACGATAAAGAGTATCACCGAGGATAATATACTGACGGGCTTGGTAGCATATTCAACGATGGTCAGTGCTAGACAAACTGGGATAGAAAGTATGGGTCTGGAGATATATGATGATATCTCTGTACCAAAGGTCATCGGAACTAATCAGGAAAAGGGATTCATTGGGTAATGAATTTTCTGCTACATTTTCCATCTCAGAGCAGGGAAGGTAGCATATCAACTCGGCAAACACTAAGGATTTCTTGGACTTAGCGCATTCGAATTCTAAGTCAAACTCCTGGAGTATTACGATCCATTTGGAGTATTTCCCCCCTAGAAATTGACGTGTAAGAATGTGCTGCATAGGGTTGTAGTTAGAAATCACTGTAGTTTTGCGTAAAAGGATATAGTGCCGAAAACGTTGAACAACTTGGATGGCTACCAAGGCCAGTTTTTAAACATGTAAATACTTGGTTTCGGTAGTCAGGAGACTCTGACTCAAGTAATAGATGACATGTTCGTCATGAGAATCATCCTCCTGGACAAGAGCCATAGCGATGGTATAGTCTGAGGCTACAAGGTAGAGGAAATAATCCCGACTGTAATTAGGTGGGAACAGTAGAGGGGTACATGTCAAAGACATTTTCAAAGCTTCGAAATATTTGTTGGGAGTGGTATCCCATACGAACTTAGAACCTTTCTTGAGCAGTCGCGCAAATCCAAGAGTTAGCTCAACATAGTTCGAGATGAAATGACGGAGAAAGTTTTCCTTCCCTTGCAAACTTTGTAACTGGCGAAGTGAGGAAGGAGGAGGGAGATTGAGAATCACCTCGACCTTCAAAGGATCTACCCTGATCCCTTGACATGAAACAATAAATCCCAGAAGTTGGTCGTATTCTACGCAGAAAACACATTTGTGGGGATTCAAGCATATATGGTAAAACCAACATTGAAGGAAAATGGCGCGGAGGTGTTTTGGATGATCTACACGGCACATGGAATGAACGGGTAAGTCATTGAGATATGGCTTCACAATGTGCTTTATGTCATGAAAGGCGTAAGACATAACACGTTGAAAAGTTGTATCGACATTCTGTAAACCGAATGGAAGTTTTCAATAGGTGAAAGTGCCCCAAGGACAAATAAAAGCGGTCGTGTGTTGATCCACGGGTACGATATTGATTTGATTATATCCGGAGAAACCATCCATCAGAGAGAAGATTTCACTTTCGGCACAATCATAATTGATCTGGTCAACGAAGGGGGTAGGAAAGTTGTCCTTAGGACAAGCTTTGTTAATGTCCCTATAATCAACGCACACGCGGATTTTGCCTTGTTTCTTGTTAATCAAAACAAGATTGGAAACCCAGTTCGTTAAAGCCACCGATAAATGAAGCCAGCCTTAAGAAGTTTCTCAACTTAAAGCTTGATATCGGCTTCTTTACATGGGTGGACCAGACGAAGTCATTGCCGGACGAGTGTAGCACCCGAGTATGTCTTAATTTCATGTACCACAATGTCGGGGTCAATACCCGGCATTTCTTCATAGCTCCATGCGAAGATGTCACAAAATTATTGGAAAAGAGACTTGTAGGTGACAACTTCGTCATGGGAACATGAAGCTCCAATATGAACATTTTCGACAATTCCAGGTTTTATGGATATGTCAAGAGGGAGGGTGGGTGAGATATTACCCTTCGTAGAACAGATCATGTGTAGACTCAGGAACAATAGAAATGACGACAATGGTTGACGGGGTCGAGATCTGTTGGTAACCCTCGATGGTGTGTTGTTCCAGGAAGAGGATGGAACGCTAATGTCCATCATCCCAAGGGGTGTCTTCCATGGACATAACAAACATAATCATTTCATCCGTGGGAAAAATGATGAGAAATGGATCCGAGGATAAATCACCAAGGGAGGGGGTAGAAGGGGTTGTCGATTGAATGGATTGATAAGCGGATTCAATCATACTCAAAGCCATTTTGTCGCCATATCAAAGATGATCACTGGGGTTGGGTACTATCCATGGGTCGTAAGACGCAGGGGTTCCATGAACAGAGGTGGATATCATGTTGATCGAGGCGAAAAAAGGATGTGGGACATCGGGTGGTGGAATGGGGAAAGTACCCATCAAAGAGAAGTCTTTAAGAAGACCCACACCGACGTTCTCATATCCAGGGGGGTTTTTTCAATGAAAGGTACGTTGCTAGTACATGCATTAGAGTGAAAGAAGGCCAATTGGTCTACGATAACTACTTTTCCTTGATGTGGGAAATGCACGACGCGGAAAAGAGTGGACACAATTGCACTCATGGAGTCGGTCCAACTACAGCCAAGTAGAAGGTTGTAATCAAGAGGAGCATCAAAGACCTCCATTTCAACGTTGACCGTTTTTCCTTCTAACGTAATAGGCAATGAAGGGAGGACACCGTAAGGCTTAAAACCAGAGCCATTGAAGGCTTGGAGTGTGTTGTGGGATTCAATCAAAGGAGGAGAGTTAATGGCCTTCCAGCAGGTAATAGACATGACACACGTCAAGTCACCCTCATCAATAACTGTTCTACAAATGTTTTTTTCATAGACAATAACTTGTATTTGGAATACGAGTTGAGGGGGTGACCTTAGAATGTGATCTTCCAAATCAAAAATTACTAAATTTGTATCCATAAGGTCGATTCCACCAATAGCTTTCAATAGTGCCTTCCATTGTATAGGAAAACTCTGAAGGACTTCGAGGGTTGACATCGCAGATGGTGCTTGGGCCAGATCTTCGACAATACTGTAGTTCTGGGTGGCACGTGCATAAGGATTGAAAGCAGATTTTTGAACAACACCCTTTTGAGGAGGGTGAAGGACTGTATTAGGCTCGATCGTTCAAGATGAAGAGGACTGTTGATAGGTGGAGTCTTGGGAGATGGTTGGACCAATGAAGGAGGTATTGCATCAACCTTCTCTTTGGATGAAGAATAATCTTTGGCTCGAGTGGTAAGTGTGATTTCATTTTTCTTTGAATCACCTGTACACATTAAGACATTGGATGTATTGGAGGGGGAAGGTTGGTCATGAATGACCAATTGGGCCTGTTGTTGAGAAGGGAAGGGTTGTGATAATATGGTCGGAGTGTGTGGTTTCGGGGTCCCTTGAAGGAACTTAGTAACCTCGACTCGTCTTGGACAATCCTTAGTGTAGTGATCATCACCACATATAAGACAAGGGCATCAGGGTTTGTGATTATCCTTATTGTCAACAGGCAGTGTTTTGGTTTTCTCATATTGCGGATTATTTTTATCCTCCTTGTTCTTACCCTTTCTTTTTCTGGATTTATTTTTGTCGGCAGGGGTAGATTGAATAAAGTTCACCTCAGAAGACTTTCCGGTGGGAGGGGTAGGAGACAAAACATTTTGAACATTAGAAGAAATGGATTTGGGGTTGTTGCTAGAGGTTTGGACGGAATGCGGTTGGGCATGGAAAGTGTCGATCACACCGTCAGCTACATGAGAAGCAGCAGGAGTGGTTGAAGTAGCGAAAGTAGAAGGATGAGGTGTGTCAGGGATTAAGTCGTAAAGAGTACCCGTTTGTGAGTAAACGAGGTCTAGGTATTGGGAACGACTGATTGCCTGTTCTTCTGTGACAACTCCACCCATGGAAATGTCATGAGTGATGTCGTTCATGAATGATTTCTTGAACCACTCAGCCAGCAACTGATCGGGAAGTCAAGCTTGATGAGACGTCGTCTATGTTGCCACTCATGAATGTGATCATAAATAAGAGTGTCTTTGGTTTGTTTGAAATAACTCAAAATTTTGGTTCCCATTTCGTAGCGGATTGGTAACTGGTAGTGGGTGAGGAAATACATAGCAAGGGTGTTGAATTCGGTGAAGAAGCCTCATGGTAGTTCTATATACCACTTCACGGTGGAACTCGTGAGGGTTCACTGAAAAAGGCGTAAATGAATAGAGTCATCCATCAAGGAGTTGGATGAGCACCAAAGGTGAAAATTCATTACATGATTGTTCGGGTCCTTTCCCGGTTTACCATCGAATTTGGGGATGTCGGATGGTAGTTTGGTCGGTATGGTGGGCCATTGAGGAGAGTGATGGATTGGATCATTTAAAATTATCGAAAGATCTGGGAGGTCCAGGGTGGCTAAGAAGGGTAACTGTCTATTCACATGTGGGTATTGGTGACTTTGGGGAGGGAGTCCCGTCGGTAGACTAGTGGGACCATAAGCAGTTTGCATATAATGCAAAGATACAGGAAGATTCAGTTGTTGGTGTGGAGGCAAGTAATTCATAGGGTTGTACCCTTGAACAGGGGCATGGGGTTGAGCATTCGAGCCCCAAATATTATTAGACGTACCTGGATAGGGTTGGCCTGTACTAGGGGGTATGTTGGAGTTAGCTTGAGGCTATTTCCACCCAGTCGAGTGAGGATAATGTTGAATAAGATAATTCCAATACTAGGCCAAGTATGGAGGTATGTTTTGTCCATAGGGTGGGGTAGCTAGGGGTTGCCCTCCAATTGGGGGTTGCATCCCAATTGGGATTTGTCCTGCAAAAGGGGATTGGATTTGGCCTCCTTGGTGAAATTGTCCACCAACAGGAATTTGGTAATTAGTTGTGAAAGATGGGATGGCGCCCACTAGGATCAGTGCCTCCGATAGAGGATGGAAGAGGTCCTCTGAAAGGGAGTCGAGGAAGTGTTATAATGAAATCGGGAATGAGATGGTGCCTAGAAGGAGTGGAAAAACTAGGAGTCCCGGATGTGATTTGTGTAGGAGCGGGAAAAAAAGCATTCAACGCATGATATCTGAGTGGAAGCGTTGGGGTGAATCTAGGCGAAAGCGGCATGCCAATGGGGGCTTGGCTAGCCGTTGTAGTCTCGGTGTGAGGACTCATAGTATATGGGACCATTGTGTAATGGACCATTTGTAGGGGGATATTCAATATGTGGTCGGTTGGGGGAGCATCTTTACCAGGAAAATAATATGCAATAGTAAAAGATATTGCGTTTGGATTAGATGTTTCGGGTAGCTCAAGTGTGACAGTGATATCAAGGCCTGCTCCTGTGCCAAAGAGGTCCTGTCTAAAAATGCCAGTAGTCCAAAAAGGATCTTGACCCTCAAATCCGATGAAAGGTCCGGTTGGTAATCCAGAAGACTGAACAACTATTTCTCTGAAATAATTCACTCGAACAATATGTCTCTCAGAGTCGGGAGGAAGTCGGAAGTCCTCTCGAGAATTGGTAATTCAGAACTGTTCTAGAGAGTTAGTTCTTTCCACTTGTGGAGTGGCAACATCTTGGACTTCACTTTGTTGAGGAGAGCCCTCCGATGAGTTTGTAGGCAAGGGTTGAGAACCTTCCAGATCTTCTAGGGGTAAGCCTTGCATTCTACGTGAACAATGTGGAGCGTCAATTGTGATCAAGTTAGAATATTACGAAAGAAATTCTATGGCCAACTTGGGTAAAAAAATAACATGCGCTAGTAAAATCTAGGAAGAAAAACCAAGAAAACAAGACCTTCCAATTCCAAAGTCACTAGTTGGTGATGAAATCCAACGTCGCGATGACAAGACAAGAAGGGGCTGGGATAGGGTGGAAAAGTTACGTTGACGACCTGCTTAACAGACTTACACCCTAGTGCAATATCCCACACACAATCATGGGTATACCCTCCAAGGATTCCGAGTGAGTCTGGTCAACGTCGATTCCAGGTACCATGAAGACTTACCCCTTCACAGTCACCTTGTGTAAGACCCTAAGAATATAGGCTACTAAGGTTACCACCAACAACAATGATGCCTAGGGGAACAGTCGACAGTCTGATCCACACGCAAGGGTAGGGTATCTAGCCTGAAATTATATTGAGAGGCTTCCACTCATCATTGTGGGTATACCTTCAAGTGACCCCCGTAATAAATGCAATCTCTACACAGATATCAACAAAGCAGGGTGAGTAACTCTATCAATCTCGATGCAACCTCAGGTTTGACCCTTGTGTTAGAAGGGCTTCCTAGGACAAAATGTTGCAAATGGAATTTGAAACTCCTTATCACAATATGCTATTGTGTGTTTTGTGCTTTGGAGAGTGTGTTTCACTGCCTATTCCAAAGCTCTAGCCTAGCTAATGTTGGTGTAAAAGAGCCCTAGAAAAAGTTACTAGTTGAATTTTAAAGTTGCACAATATTATTAAATGTTGTTGTTACACAAAAAGGAGATGGAAATGAAACCGATATTATGTGAGACTCTGACCCAACAATGCGTAAATAAGGATGAATGATACAGATTTTTTGTTCGATGAATCCTATTTATAGGAGGGAAAGAGGAGCTTTATGGAACAATGCAAACTACGATGTATGATCTTCTTTGAAATGTAATATCAAACAATCATGAACAATGCAAATTCCCTATTTGTTGTCTTTCAATAATTGAATGCCAATATTTTTCGAATACAAGGGTGCTTTCAAAAAGAAAATGTATTTAATTTTTTATTAGAAACCAAACAACAGGGATGGAACTAAGAAAAAATAAGCAACCAACGAAAAAGAAATACACAACAAACACCCAAATGGATCTTTCAATGAAGATAAAAATAACAAACTGACAAGACCAGTCTCTTCAAATGCACATGGGTAACAATTTTCCAAGTAATAAGCAATTGAAAAGGACAATTAATCTTAAATTTTAACCCAATCAAAGGCTCCTGACCAAACAAGCACTCGGATTTGAGAATCAGAGATTATACCCTTGTTAAGAAAAGGTCAAGAGGTAAAAATTGAGAAAAAATGATCAAGAAGAGATTTCGATTTCCGAAAACTAATCATTTGCGAAATTTGAAGTCAAGAAACATTCAATCACCGGCCAGAGAAGTTATTCCTAGACACACAAACAAATATGGGCATTTGAGGACACAAAAGACTTAATCCAAAAATTTTATAAGTGATTTTGCAGGCTGGCAGTGGGGTACAGTGCGAGAATTAAGGATTCTCGCAGGCTAGACATAGGCAGACTACGAGAATTTCGCACTGAACTGAACACCAGGGTGTGAACTTTAGTGATTCTTGTAGGCTACATAAGGGTGGAGTGCGAGAAGGTTTGTAATCAAGCAAATTTTGGAAAAATGACAGAACTTATGAGGGAACTTATGGATCCAGAGAGTCTGTGAGGATCTCCTCAAGACTCAGAGATTGATTGGGAATGAAAAATGGTAAGTCAAGAGAAAATGGCCAAGAAAAAACCACCAAAATGGGTTGTATCCCCAGTGGAGTCGCCAATTTTTTTATCGGATAAATCGATAGGTACGGACACTAACAAATCTCCCTAGATCCACTTGGATCTAGAACAAAACAGTACAGGACACGACTCTTTCCCTAAGTTGTAGTCATTGAATCTACTAATAAGAAGGAATGAGTGACATACCTTTATATTGCTTCCTTAGGTCTTTTTTGTTCCCGCTTCGCTCCGGTGCTCTTGTGAAATCAGGTCGAAGACAACACAAACCAACCAAAGTGAAGATAGCAAAGTATATTCAATGTCAACCTATGCATATGATAAATGAGTTATGTAATAAAATAAGAGTGATTTTATGGGAAAGGGACATGTCATTGTATTATATTAAATGAAAGTAGAAGATATAACCGGATCGCCTTGATGTCGCAAGCTTCCTTTCAGTGACCCTTGGTTCAAACACACACACTTGCTCTATATTTGCATGAAGAATATACAATGCAACTTGATAGACCAAATAGAGTCTCCAAGCTTCTGTCCAAACATAGTTCTTGACACAATTCTCTCACCAATTCTTCATTCAATCTTGCTTAACCTTTTCCATGAGAAACATTTCAATATATAGGAGAAGGAGGGATGGTTACATGGATGAGGATGATCCCACTAAATATGAGAAGTCAGTAGGATGCCAACCATGTGAATGCCAACTCATTTTCTAGAAGATTCCCTTCTAGAACCTTTGTGACCTCTTCTCTTTTCCAAGCTTTGAAACAGGTTCGCACCCTACCTATAGAGTAGATTGCGAATAGTTTGCACCCTAAGTGTGGGTTTCCTATGAGAATGAAGGATTTTTGCACCCTGTAATATAGGTAGCCTGCGAACTCATCTTAAAAATGTGTTTTTGGAAGAAGACAACAACCACTTTTCTCAGGCAAAAATTCCTTGTGGGAGCCTGAATACATCACTTTTAGAGACATCACCAAAGTGACCAAAATCATGTGTAACATGGACACCAAGCTCACCAATTCCACTTCCTTCCACCCCCAGACGGATGGAAAAACTGAGATCATCAACTAGATTATTGTGCACATCCTATGCATGTAAAATTCCAAGCACCCCCGCACCTAGGATCAGAGTCTTCCCTATGTTCAAAAAAACTACAACAAATCCATGCATAGCTAAACTAGCCATGGCCCCTTTCAGGTGGGGTTGGGATTTCAACCATTAGGTCCCATGGATGTTGCACTACCCCTTGCAGCCACCTAGGCAGACTCGTCACATGCTCCAAATAGAGTTGAGAAAGCCACCCGGTTCATTAAGTGGATCCAACACATCCACCAACAAGTTCAGGATATTTTATTGAAGTCCAATGCCAAGTACAAGCAGTGCCATGATCAACACTAGGTGCCACACCAATTTCAGGTAGGAGATAAACTTTGGTTTCACTTGCTGAAAGAATGTCTTAGAGGGATTCATCGGAAGTTTCGTTCACTCCATTATGGACCCTGCACCATCACCAAGGTTGTGGGTGACAATGCTTTTGATCTCAACCTTCCCCTATTCCTTGGCTTGCACCCAATGTTCAATGCGGACCTCCTTCAGCCTTATTTTCCACCATTATTGGACACCTCAGAGATAACAGAAAAAGTGACACCAACATATCTCAACCCTAACTACATGGAACAAGAATCCACTGATCATATCGTGAACACACAGTTCAAGGGAACTCGCCAATAGAAGATCCAACTTTATGGGTTGTCAAAGTAGGGCACTTCCTGCACCAAGGCAAGTGGTTCACCCGCGGCCAAATTCAACAAAAAATTCCTCATCTAATGGGGAAACTCAACGAAATGGATACCATTGCTTCTTAAGGGGTGAATATTAATCCAAGAGAATATTGGTGGCCACCCACCTTTTCCAATTGGCTCAAATTGTTCTTGGCAACTTACTATTTTTAGCATTTTTTTCAGTTCTTGAACATTCGGGGCCAATTTGAGGGCCTAAACAACGCATTTTTGCAATAGGGCACCTTAATAAAAGTCTAATTCGTAAGGCTCTGATTGAGCCCCCTAAATGAATCTCCTCATCAATACCTTTCCAATGAGCTATCATGCATGCTAAATGGAGATTGTGTGAAAACATTACGACCTTGGGAAGTTGATGTACTAACTTACCCCAACGAGGCCCACACGACTTTTGGTGCTTCATCTCATAGGGTTAGGTTTTTCAATGTCTAGGGTTTTGGAATTCATGTTTATTATAAAAATTCCTTCAGCGCCTCATTGTACTCATCTTCTTGCGAATGAGCATAGTTGTCATGTAACGTCCCCAACCACCTACACGCCAGGAAACGCCACTACTCAGATGCTTCACTTAGCTCTGATACAAATTTGTAACATCCCCAACCCTCCACTAGGCCAGTCAACGCTACCAACACAACCTTAAATTATCCTTTAAATCTCTGATACCAAACTATAACATCCCCGCCCAACAACAGTGCTCGGGTAATGCTACCACTGCAGAGTATTCACACACACACACACACACACACACACATATAACATGCATTTTAATCGAAATAAAACACATAACATAGAGTTACTATTACCATTCATATTCAAACACTATTAATATTAAATCCACATGCAACGAAACACATGATAACATTCAAGCATCAGTAGCACAAACATGCATAACATATAAATTAAGAACAGACTGATACGTATCTTTTCAAATGGAGTAACACCACCAACTATGTGCAGAAATTCCACGAACCTCCCAGCCATAGACCACCCTAATCATCACGCTCAGCAATGGGTCACCCCTGAGCTAAGACCAAGCTCCACCCAATGCAAGGGAATCCTAAACTAGGATGAAGTTACAGGAACATTGTAGAGTGCAACCAGAAGGATTCTCTCTAGGATCCTTCTTACGCCCACTACTCATGGACTCTCATTCCCCACATTCCTATTCCACCTGAGAGTATACACCTTCACTGTCACACAGTCCATCGACTGCTTCACCTACCTCTTGGGGTCTCGGCAACAGGTCGGATTAGGAATTCTCAGATCTCTATAGCTGGTTCTGGACACTCTCTAGGAGAAAACCACTTCCCAGCAAACTCTCTCACCTGGAGAGAGCTTCTCACAAGCCTGACAACCTGCTTCTTCTACCATGGGCCTGACAACCCGATTCTTCTACCAGTTTCAACTCAATTCCTGCAAGGTGAGGACAACAACCACTGGTCAATTCAACTCAATTCCTGCAAGGTGAGGACAACAACCACTGGTCAATTCAACTTAAGAAAATAGAAGGCAACAAGCCACAGTTAGTCCAGGAACTGCGTGGCCAAAACCGCCAACAACTATGACACACACATGGCATAGACATATATGGGATGCCCGGGCTTCATAGAAGACGCAGATCAATCCACGAGTTCTCACTGGGTTCATGATGCATGACCAGAGGAAAAAACACAGAGGTTGAGTGTAGAGGCAAAACAGGTTCAGACGGGAATCCCAACGAACTCAGGCAGAGGATAGAAGAATGGGAATCAAAAAATATTCTCATGAGGGTGATCCGGATTATTTTCGGCACGAAATGAGAGCGGAGATATAATAAATAAATGCACAGAGATATCACGTATATCCAGTAATATAACAGAAATATATCAGAGATGCAACCATAAACACAGAGATACAGTAATACACGATTTCT
>ML784891.1:681891-691978 GCA_009831015.1 Picea engelmannii | reverse complement strand
ATTCTCCATCATTTCGTCCCTCTGTCGCGTGAGAGCTTGCTCAAGCAACAGACTGATAGGATCGTCTGCTCCGTCGATTTTCTTTTCTTCCGCCATTGAGGGTTTCTTGGGTGTGCGAGAGTGATTGTCTTCAAGAGAGACAATATCGAGACCCAACTTGCTATACTCAGACCTCGTCGGGGACATGCACTGAAAAAACGATCAAGAGCAGCCTGCTCTGATACCACTGATCTGGATTATTTTCGGCACGAAATGAGAGCGGAGATATAATAAAGAAATGCACAGAGATATCGTGTATATCCAGTAATATAACAGAAATATATCAGAGATGCAACCATAAACACAGAGATACAGTAATACATGATTTCTATTAATGAAAGAAATATATAGAGACTGTAAAAATACAGAGTGAAAGACTCGCTAGAATGGTGGCAGCTTATCTCTGAGAAGAGATGTGACGGCTACTCGCATTCGCAAGAAGATGATTACAATGAGGCTCGGAAGGCCTTTTTACAATAGACGGGAATTCCAAAAGTCCTAGACATCCAAAAACCTAACCCTAGGAGATGAAGCGCCAAAAGTTATGTGGGCCTCGTTTGGGTAAGTTGGTGCATCAACTTCCCGGGGTCGTAACTTTTGCATACGATCTCCGTTTTAGGTGTGTGATAGCTCGTTGGAAAGGTATCATCGAGGAGATTCATTTTGGTGCCTCAATCATTCCTTCGGCTATCATTGAGAACCTTTATATAAAAAAAACTTCATTTAGGCCCTCAAAATGGCCCCGGAAGTTAAAAACCTGCTAAAAATAGTAAATTGCCAAAATGGCCAGAAAATTGTTTTGAGCCATTTGGAAAAGGTGGGTGGCCCCCAATATCCACATGGATCAGAGGGTTTCCTTCACTATGCATAGGTATGCAAATGTAGATGCAAAGGCAAAATATTTCAGACACCCTCGATCCCCAACGAAATCAGGCGGAGGATGACCGAATGAGAGAGAGAACCCCCAACATGATTGACTTCTTCAGCTTTAACTGTATTCACCCAGGTCGACATCTATCTTCCTGGAGCTGCATGAACTCCATTTTTCATAAGTTCCTTTTCTAGGAACTTGGGACAACACTTGGTCAATTGACCACCTTAGCCTTTTTAGGAAATAATAATAAATTATTATCCCGTTTAGAGGTAATCCCCCTAGCTTAGCCCCTAGGCCCAAACACTTAGCCTCCTCCCTTACCCAACCTTCTGTAAGCTTAGTCCCCCATCACTCTTTCTTCGTGGTCGATTTTCATGCAGCGACGTTTATATTTTTATTAATGATCTACATAATTACATATACAAAATCAGGCTCCTAGCCTTTAACACCTAGGCTCTCCGACCTAATAAACACATAATCCCACCAACTTATATACACTTGGCTCACTAGCCTATAAACATAATTACAATTCATAATATAACTGGGGCATGTCCTTGGGGATATTACAATCCCCTCCCCTTATTTTTGCATTGTCCTCAGTGCAACTCTTTACACATCATCAACAAGATTTCCAAAATCTTAAAAAATATGCAGGTATTTTGCCCGCATAGAATCCTCATGCTCCCATGTCGCGTCCTCAGGACCGTACCGGGTCCACTAGACCTTTACAAGCCCTATGGCTCAATTTCAGAGTTGTTTTCTCTTCCAGTCCAATATGTGCACTGAATGCACTTGCAAGATGCCTTCTTGCTCCACCTGAATCACATTCCAATCAATAACATGATTAGCATCAGATATATATTTCTTAAGCAATGAAACATTAAACACATTATGCACAGTCATGGATGTAGGTAATGCAAGCATATATGCAATGTATATATATGTATATACAGGAAATTATAATAACATTATAACCTGTATACAAGATACACAACATACAATAAATAGTGAATTGTACTTATGTTTTGATTGAGAAAACTTCCATATCAACATGGTCTAGGCCAAGGTACCAAACCCCAACAACACTCCAACCAACCAAACCTCAGTAGCACTCCAACCAACGGTCTCTCATTCCCCACATGTCAGTCCCACCCCAGGAGTGTACACCTTCACTGTCACACAGTCCATCAGTTGCTACACCTCCCTTGCTTTGGGCTTCAGCAACAGGTTGGACCAGAAGTCTTAAAGCATTGTGGCTCAAGGAGTTCCAACTGCCCTCGGAGGTCTCCAATTGGCATCTTCCCTGAGCTACTCTTTGTAATCAAAATTCTAACTTTAATCAACATCATCTCATCTGCATCACCCACATGTAGTTATCATGAGAAAACATAAAATAATTTATTTAGGAACTCCAACTTAGTTCAAAAAGGAATTCAATTTTTTCCCCAAAATAGGAAATTCCATTTCATAATTCTTCTTCGTTGTTGCCAAATTAGGTTTGCAACCTTCCTTGTGGTTTTCCACAAGCACCAAACTGCATACCATTTTCTTGCAAGGCTTCATCTTGCATACTGCCAACAATTGTTATTATTTCATGTACATCATGATTCAATTGCAATATGTACAGAACCATATGCAGTGAATTTAGAATTTCCTGCATCTAGCAATTCAATCATAATTACCAAACAATTTAATAAAATATAATGACTCGTCATTCTATGCATATGCATGTTCGCAGTAATATCTGTAAGTTTATTACTTATTTTTCTCAACAAGAAAATTCCCTGTAGTCAATGCTCATGTGACTACTTGACTTGCAACTTTCCTGTTGCAATGTCTAGCAATTCCTGAAATATCCTCAGCTTCATGAGTTCACAACATTTCAGCTGTCAGTAACAATTATTTCCATGCAATAATATATATGCATGTACTTACAAAACTCATTCAACTATCACTTTTAATATACAATTCTATCACTTACTATGCATGAGTGCAATTCTCAATGCATACTTATTCAGTGCATCTTGCATTGAGTTACATAATGCTCTTCATCTCAGTCATGTATCCCACCATCCATAAGTTGGAATTCTGGCCAATGTGTTGACACATTCTCCACACACTTCCTATTGTCTTCCCAATTAATTGGATGCCTTCCTTTTCGACCCGAACACTACACCAAGAATATAATTATGTGGTGTTCGTTAGTGTTAGCAAAAAGGTTGCAGTCCAAGTTTTATTTAAAGGTAGGAGGCTTTTAGTACCCATGTGGCTCATAACCTTTCCACATCCATACCTTAGCATATCCAACCAGGTCCTGGTCTCATACATGACTAGGTTACTGACATTCATTCCTACAACAAGTTATTATCTTTAATTCTTTGGTTATTACCCCATAACCAAATTAACATGACATTATATTGTGTCAGTCTGTGCATTCAGAAGCTAAAAAGATTTGAATTAATATAGACCTCCAGCCTTTATCACATCCAATGGTATGCACTTAATAATATAATCATATGATTTTATAAAATAACTCTGGCTGAGGAAATTCTTACCTAAATTTTCTTTCAGCAATTATGCAAAAAGAGTAATAAAAACTCATACCTGCATGAATTCCATTAATAAGTTTTATACTACCTGAAAGTCTGATGGTAGTAGAATCTTTCATGCTTCTTTTATCGAACTTATAACCAACACTTCATCTCTTTGTTGCTTCCCTCCTTATGCAACAACATCACCAACAACACTTGCAAACATGCAAGCATTCTTTCCTCTGGCTGACCCAACAAGCCATAACATACTTGCTACCACAAAATTGCAGCAACTTCTTTATCCCTATAAAAAAAATTCTTGCTAATCCCATAAGTATTCAATTCTTCCCGTATTCCTGAATCTTCTTGTGCTCTCATTGTAATCACTGTGCATGACTATTTTTGTCCTGAGCACTTTCTAGCCAAATCACTCTTGGTTGCCTTTACATTTATAGTCCCAAACTAAGATGATATTAACCTTCAGCTTTTGTTAATTTCCTGGGTCCAACTAACCCAATCTCGTACTTGGATGAATAAAATTCCACACCAAGATGTTTTATAGACTCTGGATTCTTCAACATCCAGTTACTCTTCAGGACTGAACTTCTTCTGCCCCTTTCCCGACGAAATACTTTAGTACTTGAGGTTTCTTGTACTCTCTACTTCTCTTTTGCTAGATGCATAGAATTAACTGAAAGTCCTTCTTTCACCTTACCATCATAGCTTCAAGTGATACCTCCAACCTCTTGGGTTGTCACTCTTGTCTCTATGGGTATTCATTGTTATATAAGGAGTATGTCTCCTGAATTAACTTGGTTATGATCCCATAACCAATCATAACATAATATGCAACCGACATTTTATCTAAGTGGATTCTAGCATCAACAACACTTACACACTCTAGGCCTTTGTCCATTACATATCAATTTAAATACTGAAAATTAACTGAGGGATTCCTTACCTCGATCCGCTTCAACATGTATGCATCAACAAAAACTACATGCATACCTGCCTTGTTGTTGTCTGACCAACTGATATTTGTAGAAGCTCACAGAATCCCCCCTTCATCATTTTGATCACCATTCCTTTAGTCATACTCAAACATTATTTCATAATAATAGACTATTCTAAGTTCACCAACATGTTATATGCATATCCAAGCATGTACATATGAAAAATTACACATCCATATTGATGCAGACCCCCCCTGCTCTCCTTGGGACTGCACGACCTCCAAGTCTAGGATATTTCTTCATTCTGATTAGGATTGACCCTTTGGGCTCCTTATTGAACCCAAAACAATTATACACAAGCCCTCTTTTCTCCTAAGGTGCAGGTCCTCATGTGATTCTTGTGACCTTTGTCTGTGTGCTTCTAAAACGTCAAGTTTCAGGCGCTAGCTCATTTTTCATTAGCCCCTTCCTTCATATGGCCTTGGGGTGTGATCTTATGGAATATTGTGATTGCGGGCATGGGAAAGAGTTTTTTTGGGCCAACCCTCCTTTTTCCCCGCAATTCACCTCTAGCTACCACACATCACTTTGTTAAAACCATGGTATAAATTGCGGCCCACTCTCAAATTTTTAACATCCGAGCAAGTTATGGCCCTGCAATCCATCTCGTTCATTGATATCCAATCCCTTGGTGATGATCCATGATAAATGACTACTATCTATCCTCCTTTCCTGTCTTTCATGCGCCTTCCCAGACCTCCATGATTTTTCGACACGTAGCTCTCTTCCAAACCAACAGCTACAATTGATTCCAGCTTTTCGGACTTAGGGAGTTTCAAATCTCAACTCTCGTTCCTTCCTCAGTAGCTATCTTCAAAAGTGTAAGATCTAATGACACCTGTCACTACAGATGTGCGGCTATGATTTCCTCCACGAATCCGACCTTCAGGAGTTTCAGTTCTCAACCTCTCATTTCTTTCAAGGAGATTTCTCTGAAATGGCAGATCATCTGCCATGAGTCCTTATAAATCGACAACTCTGCTCCCACTTCGGGACTTTAGTCTCCTCAACCAAATCAACGGTCCTTCATGTCCCTCCGTGATCATTGATCGAAATCTTCTTCGAGACTTTGGTGCTTTCACCCTCTTCTTTCCTCTGGAGTGCTCCATACCCGAAGTTCTAGATCTGGTGCCACACACCCACTTTCAAATCAACGACCATCGTCCGCTTCGGGACTTTGGCCTTCGGGATTCTCAAATATCAACTTTCACTTCCCTTAGAAGTTTTCTTATTTCTGTTGCGTGTCCGCTTGAATCGGATGGTTGAAACTTACTTTGGCTCTTCACATTTTGTAAGTTTCAAACTTTGGTGCACTCGTTCCTCTCGGAGCTCCTTCACCCGAAACCAATGGATTTTCGCCATGCGTCCTTCCAGACGATGGATGGTCCAAAATCCCTTCGAGACTTTGGGACTTAAACAAGTCCACTCTCCCCTTTTCCATGGATCCTCCTTAAAGGTGACCTTGAGCGGTGACCTCACGCAAACACGCAATTGCGAGCACTCTTAAAGGTGGTTTGAGACCAAACTACTTTTCGTCCTGCAATTCACCTTGAGCCTCCACGCGTCCTTTTTCCAAAACTGTGGTTTGGATTGCATCCCTCCCTCGAATTTGTAAAGCTCGAGAACCTTCTATACTCACAATGTGAGGTGATCGTCAATCTCATGATCTTGACGGTGCTTCTAAACAGGCGACCGAGATCTACCTCCAACAGTTCAGATCTCCCTCTCCCAGATAGACGATTGGGGTCGTTTCGGAATTCCGGACTGCAGAATTATCAAATCTCAAACTTTTCCTTTCTTCCGTAATGAAGGATATTCTACGCTGTGACCCAATGGCTACTGTTTCCCTCTCTCCTGAGATTTGGGACTTGGAATAACTCTAACTCCTACACACTCCTTGCATTATCTCTTCTGATATTTTCGATTTACTCAGTCTCTTAAGGATTCTGGTGCCTTCCTGGAAACCTCTTGCTCGATGCACACCTTAAAGAGCTCCTCCTTACAAAGTGGTCTATGACTTTGTTGATCTCTAAACCCAACATAGAGTTCTTCCTATGCACTCCTTGCACTTTCGTTGATGAAGGTTCAATGGTATCTCTCTTGAGCTTCTCTGAGGTTAAATCACCTATGTCAACGCACTCCTTGCGGACAATGTGCACTCCTTGCACTCACAACTCACATGAGCGAAACAATTGAAACTTATTCGTTACTTCATCAGTTCACACATTACTTTGAGTTCCAACACCACTTCTATTGTGGTTTTCAATATCGTTAATCCTCTTGAGCTTCTTAACATGACCAAGGTAACCTCTTGGCACTTAGGAATGTTCTGAGGTTCGAAATTGGTCCCTCCAAACACAATTTCCACTTGAAACCTTGGGTCCAATGACCACTTGTCCAGCCCATCCAGGATCAACATTGAAACCTTGGGTCAGAACTTGAGTTTTTTCCATTTCGACAACAACTCCTTCCAAAATTCTTTCTTCAGCTTCCACTAACATGGCCCGTCCAGGCTCAGTGTTGAAACCATGGCTCTAATACCAATTTGTAACATTCCCAGCCACCAACAGGTCGGGCAATGCCACTACTCAAATGCTCCACTTAGCTTTGATACCAATTTTTAACATCCCCAGCCCTCTACCAGGCCAGGCAACGTTACCAATACAACCTTAACTTAGCCTTTAAATCTCTTATACCAAAATGTAACATCCCCGACCAACAACAGTGCTCGGGTAATGCTACCATTGCAAAATATTCACATATATATATATATATAACATGCATTTTAATCGAAATAAAACACATAAGATAGATTTACTGTTACCATTCACATTCAAACAATATTAACAGTAAATCCACCTGCAACGGAACACATGATAAAAGTCAAGCATCAATAACACAAACATGCATAACATATGAATTAAGCACATATTGATACTTATCTTTTCATGTGGAGTAACACCACCGAATGCGTGCAAACCTTCCACGAACCTCCCAGCCATAGACCACACTGCTCATCATGCTCAGCAGTGGGTCACCCCCGAGCTGGGACCAAGCTCCATCCAGGGCAAGAGAATCCTAGACTAGGTTGAGGTTACAGGAACATTGCACAGTGCAACCAGAAGGATTCTCTCTAGGAGCCTTCTTATGCCCACTACTCACGGACTCTCATTCCCCACATGCCTGTTCCACCCGAGAGTATACACCTTCACTATCAAAGAGTCCATCGGCTACTTCACCTCCCTCTCAGGGTCTTGACAACAAGACCGATCGGGAATTCTCAGAGATCCGTAGTTGGTGCTGGACTCTCTCTGGGAAAAAACCACTTCCCAACAAATTCTCTCACCTGGAGAGAGTTTCTCACAAGCTTGACAACTTGCCTCTTCTACCACGGTCTTGACAACCCGCTTCTTCTACCAGTTTCAAATCAATTCCCGCAAGGTGAGGACAACAACCATTGGTCAATAAAACTTAGGAAAACAGAAGGCAACAAGCCACTCTCAGTCTAGGAACTACGTGGCCACAACCGCCAACAACTATGACACACACACATGACACAAACATATATGGGATGCTCGGGCTTCACAGAAGATGCGGATCAGTCCACGGGTTCTCACTAGGTTTAGGATGCGTGACCAGAGGACAAAACACAGAGGTCGAGTGCAGAGGAAAAACGGGTTCATACGGGCATCCCAGCGAACTCAGGTGGAGGATGGAAGAATGGGAATCGAAAAATATTCCCGTGAGGGTTTCCTTCACTGTGCGCGGGTATGAAGATGCAGATGCAAAGGAAAAACGGTTCAGATGCCCCTGATCCCCAACAAACTCAGGCAGAGGATGACCGAATGAGAGAATGAACCCCCAACACGTCTGACTTCTTCAGCTTTAACTGTATGCATCCAGGTAGACATTTGTCTTCCTGGAGCCGTATGCACTCCATTTTGCATATGTTCATTTTCCAAGAACTTGGGACAACACTTGGTCAATTGACCACCTTATCCCTTTTAGGAAATAATAATAAATTATTATCCCCTTTAGAGGTAGGCCCCCTAGCTTAGCCCCTAGGCCCAAACACTTAGCCTACTCCCTTACCCAACCTTGTGGAAGCTTATTCCCCCATAAATATTTCTTCATGGTCGGTCTGCACCCAATGATGTTTATATTTTTGTTAATGATCTGCATAATTACATATACAAAATCAGGCTCTTGGCCTTTAACACCTAGGCTCTCCAACCTACTAAACATATAAGCCTACCAACTTATATACACTTGGATCACCATCCTATAAACACAATTACACTTCATAATATAATTGGGGAACGTCCTTGGAGATATTACACGTCACATCTCTTCTTAGAGATAAGATGCCACCATTCTAGCAAGCTCAATTTCAGTATGCATTTTACAGTTTTCAACATATTTCTTATTTAATAGAAGTCAAGTTTTATTGTATCTATGTCATTTTTCACTATGTCTCTATGTTAATATTATAAATTTGTGGTTTCATTTTGTTCCGCTCATAAATCCAGATCAAAACTCAATTTTCATGCTTGTGAAGAGTTATTGTTGAGAAATTACCCAAATAATATGTGTAATGGAGAATCCAAAGTTACTATTCAAAATCCATATATAGAGTAGGTGTAAGAAAACTATAAATATTTACAAATTCTAAATTAATTTGTGGAGAAGAAACCTTTCATATATTAAATAATAGAAGTAGGGTGTCTACAAGAAGATGATGGACAAAAAAGTGGCAATTGGTTGCAAAGTAATGCAAAGAGGAAGGAATGCATGTGTGCTCCTAATCCTATAGCCTTAGTGCTCATCAAACTAGTACACACACTTTTCAACTAGGATTTTTTAGGAACATACACATGTCCTTATGTTGAGAGTTCACGTGCACACACTCAGGAATGAATGCATGTTTTTGAGTAGAATCCCACATGTGCTTTAGGAATTCACACGTGATCCTAGAGAACACATGTTCTTACTAACATAAAATCCATGTGAAGTGACCTCTTGTGACTCCTTATGAATCATAAAAATACCATGTGCCACAACACTGCCAAAAGAAACAACCATGTGTTGAAAAACTTCAAAAAATGGATGAAAAAAAAGCCCATTTGTTTTTCATACAACATATGGGACCAATCATACAAACAATCCTAGACAAGGGGGTAATGGCTGACCCCGTTGACGCAATAAACAACACATGCATATAATTTCCAAGACCCTAGGAAACATACCAACAGTTTGAAACCACCTAGCGACACTGGCATCCCCAACCATAGGCTAAGGCCATAAACAACACCTTGAAATCACGCATCCAGGGCCACAAACAACACCTTGAACCCACATACATGACCTCCCAAGTGTATCCTTTACCTCTTAGTGGGAATATTGGTACCATAATGGGATTTGAAGAAGTAGGTATCAGCCTTAAAATAGAGGGAGGGAGAGAGAGAGGTGTAGATTCAAAGAGAGTGGGAGGGAGGTAGAGAGAGAGGGGAGGAGAGAAAGGGTAGGGGGGAGGGAGAGATAAGTAAAGAGAGACAAATAAAGGAGGAGAGGGAGTGAGAGACTAAGGAAGAGCATGAGTGTGTGTGTGTGTGTGTGTGTGTGTGTGTGTG